>DWKL01001380.1:0-14806 GCA_018249415.1 Phareas burnsi | reverse complement strand
AGGAATCCTCTAACTGAATAGAATAATTTTTCTACTGAATAAGATTTTAACATTATTGTAATTTTTCTTCATTTTTAGACTTTATATATTCAGGCTGTTTATTATAAATCTTAGGTCCCATACAAAGTGTACTCGTGTGGTACAGTTTTGTCCTAGAGCTCATTGCGCGTAATTTATTTGTATTTCTTGTCTGTCAGTTTTCCATACCATAAAAGTATATTTAAAATTTGAAAATGTTGTTTACATGAAAGCCTTTATTTTTATACTTATCCCCTAAGTCTCAGTATTACGAAACGTGTTATCATACCCAAATAAAAACAATTGTTTCATTATAAAAACATACATTTGTGTTATTTATCGATGCTGAATTAATATCCTCAAGGTTTTCACTAGCGGAAGACGCGATACCTACGACTCGCGGCTTCGGAAACATTCGAGCGTAATCGTTCGTATTCGCCCATCATCGGCGGCCTTCGGTTATTATCGGTTGCTACGGAGAAAATGCTTAAGTCTAAGTCGGGATAATGTTTTCGTAATGGTACAATGTCCATTCGATGGAAGTTGTTTTGTTGATGTAAATGTTTTATGACAACTTTGTCATCCATCATCCAGCCAATCATCATATCATGGTTTAATATTATGAAAAAAAAATGGTTTATAGAGATTAGTTTCACTGGATTACTCATTACATTTGCTACGAGTAAAATGTGACGATAGCTTAGTTGTGTGAATTTTGACTTCTTATTCTGAGGGTTCGGCGTTCGAATCCCAGACACGCACCAAATATTTAGAAATTATGAAATGCATAATGCCTTAACGGTGAAGGAAAACATCTACAAACATGAGGAGGATGTTCTCGAAGTTGTGACAGTTCTATCAATCTACCCTTGGCCAGCTTGGTGGACGGTGACTTAAACCTTCTCATTCCGTGAGAAGATCGGTGCCCAGTAGTGGGGCGGAAATGTTTTAATGGGGGTATTTTTAGTCCACTTGTTGTCACATGGTCACTAACGAACAACAATGGTAGTTAGACTGGTCAGTCGTCAACACGGTCCTGTTACTGAAGACGTCTCATTTTCTAGAATAGATGACTTTACCCACAATTTAGAATAGCTGCAGCACTGCTGCAATAAGGGCACTGTTGACATTTTTGAATTAAACTAATGCTACTCGGCAACCAGGTCACCCAGGACCAACCAAGACATTATATGTTTTTTTTAAACTATTTAGTTGTCAAAACTATTTATTTTTAAGTTTTAAAACTTACCTATTTTCTTTTTCATCGCATGTTTCTTATTTAAGTACAATTTATAGTAATGCACGGCGGTAGTTGAATGTCTCATTCATTATATTCATGTTTTTTATTATATTTTTAATTCAATAACATATGTAACATAATATTTAAAACGAGCATATTTAAAATAATATATAATAATACCGAGCGAGCGAGCATGTCATCTGATGTTACCTGGACCAACCACTGCAGCCCATGGACACTCACATGTAACCTCAAACAAAACTGATGTTCCGTCTGAGATCGTACGTAAATGCGTCACTACTCCTGAGGGCTAAGATGATCGCCTCGTCGTAAGAGTACTCGTCAACCGCACCTTCAATCGAAACACAATTTGCTTCACGGCGGATTGTACGGGCGGTGGTGGTACTTCCCCGGACGAACTATAGTTCTACCACCTATTATATGTATTAATATGTTTACATTTTGTTGTGGAGGAAACATATTGTATACTTGGCTTTGTGTTTGTCAACGGCACTCATAACACTGGGAATGACGGTAAATACCTATCTATACATCTGAAATAGGTTTAAATATTTTCATAAATATCCATGATAGAATATAAATTAAAAATTCATCAACTTTCGACCACATTTTCTTAATCGAAATCTACGCAGATGTTTGTACCACGTGTTACCATAAGGTTACCATTTATCTTATTGGAAATTTCAATCTTACTTTTTATTCATTTCAATATTATCTGTTTTACTGATTTTAATGAGGATTGATGTGACTTGTCCCCGGCAAAATGTCCTAGAGTGTATCAAGATGTGACTGTTCTGCAACAATACGTCCTAGAGTGTACCTAGACGTGACTTGTCCGCAACAAAATGTCCTAGAGTGTATCAAGACGTGACATGTCCGCAACAAAATGTCCTAGAGTGTATCAAGACGTGACTTATCCCCAAAAACATCTTTAGAATCTAGGCTATTTAGGGCTAGATACCTTAAACTAAATGCCCAACTCTTTTGTCCAACAGGCTGTGGACTGGTGGTCGGTGGGCGTGCTCACCTACGAGCTGCTGACCGGCGCGTCTCCCTTCACCGTAGAGGGTGAAAAGAACACTCAGCAAGAGATCACCAAACGCATAGTGAGATGCAGCTACCCGGTACCAAACGACGTCAGCCCCGAGGTCCAGGACTTTATAAAGAAGTGAGTTATTTTTTTTTATTTTAAACTTTTTATATCATATAAATAGTACATGAGCATACAGTCCACGTGATGGCAAGTGGCCACTGTAATTAACGCCAAACAGGATTGAAGTCTTGTCTGCGTTCGGCCAAGAAACGTTGCCACCCCTGATGACTAAGTTCTAATGTCTAACCACGTCTTTCAAATCAAAACACAGCTTCGTTTGACATCGTCGTTATAAGGCACATATTGTTTTGTTTTAGTTCCTCCGGTGTCGAACCACGAAAGTTTGTATCGCCTTCAATTTTCCCTTTTTTCTGATCAACAGGTTGCTAGTGAAGGACCCGAGACGCCGCCTCGGAGGTGGCGACGGCGACGCCGAAGAGCTCAAGAGGCATCCGTTCTTCCAGGTTAGATATACGTTCTGAGTTCAATTCGATTGTAGTTCTGTGCTGAAATTCAAATTGAAAATTAAATATGTCACCCTAGCTGTACGGCCGGCCCTGTTGAGAGGCCGGATTGAGATCAATCCTGAATAATACTAGTTTAACGTGAAGTATGCTATCATCAATTGTGGTAGTGGATCATCCCTTAGTTGGCAGGAACACCTTTACTCGCGAGGAACTAATTAATTGCTGTCAAAAATATTTTTGTGATTTTTTTGGCACTTTTATATCGATACACAGCTGCGTAAAGATCATAATAGAGTCGTAAAGAGGTCTCCTTACAATGAAACTTACTTCATAGTTGGAACAGTGATTGCTTGACGACGATTTAATCTTCTCGTACCCCATACTCCAGACCCTCGACTGGGATGCAGTGACGCGGCGAGAGGTGCGAGCCCCGTTCGTGCCACAGCTCTCGCACGCGGCGGACACGTGCAACTTCGCCGACGAGTTCACCCGAATGCCGCCGACCGACTCGCCAGCGCAGGCGCCGAAGCATCACGACAAGTTGTTCCTAGGTAAGTGAGATGATGAAGGTCTCGGGGCAAATCTACTGTGAGACATAAGCAGACTGACAGATGGTTGGCCAGACACACAGAGACACTAAAACACAGAAACAGATGGACAGACAGACACAAGTAGACTACGGATAGATACGGATAGACAGTTACAGACGGGCAGATAGGTAGACAAGACAAAGCAAAGGACGAACAGACAAACAAACGGATAAGACGGACAAAAATATAGACCAGATAGACAGACGGACACTCGTATAAAGCTCAGACTATCAGATAGTACAAGACAGAAACAGATCGACAGACTGACGCAAATAAACGGCGGATAGATGAAGAAGTAGGCAGGCAGTTACAGAGAGACAGACAAGAAGACACCTACGGATAATACAAAGCGAACGACTGATGAACAAATAGATGGATAGAGACAAAAAAAAAGACAGAGAGACGGATTGACAAACAAGAAGGCACAGCAGACTACAGACAAAATAACAGACAGACAAATAAAAGACAGATAGACAAACAGTACATGGAGATGCAAATGAATAGATAAATGATCTTGTGCGTATTCTTTTTGGCAGTATGGGATCTTACATTATCTAAAGAAACAACATTTTAGACCGTGGATTTTCTATTAGTAAATAAGTTATTTATTTATGTATGTATGTACGGACGTACATTATAAAACAAAACTTATATAATTAGTTAATTCTTTTGTAGGTGGTAGAACTGTAGTTCCACCGGGGTTGAAGCAATTCTTACGTTTCGGTTGGACAGGTGTTGAGGATGCTTGACAACCATTGAACCCACTTACAGAGAGGCGACCATTTCGCCCTTAGGAGTAGTGACGCATGTAGATGCCCAACCTCAGATAGGACTTCAGTCCTATTTGAGGTTAGATAGGGGTGTCCATGGGCTACAGTAACCACTTAGCATCAGATTACCTGCACGCTTGTTTGCTACTCTTGAAACTTAAAATAGTGAATATTAATTATTATGGTTTTTGTTATTTGCAGGCTACTCCTATGTGGCACCAAGCATACTGTTCTCGGAGAATGTGATATCCGACCAGATATGGATGCAGGCCACGGGACAGAGGCACGACAAGCTGAAGGGATGGGTTGCTAAGGTATTTTCGTTTACCTACTTGGCTGCACTTTTCCCATAACTGAAGAATGCTCGGAGCATACTGGACAACTGTTCCAATGGAGATCGGTGGAATTACTCTTTTCATCATGAGACCATTATAGTCCCACTGTTATCCACTGATCTCTCAGAATGAGAAGGGTTAGGCCATAGTTCATCACGCCAACGGCCAAGATCGGTATAATAGGCTTTACACATCTTTGAGAACTTTACAGATGACTCTCAGATGTCGTCGGTCCTGGTTGATAGATAACGTAATCTTGGGGGTTTTCTAACTTAGTCCATTTGTCCAAAAACGTCAATAGTTACATTATTCACGTTTGTTTTATGCTTTCTACACTACTTACTTTTATGATTTCTACACTAATACTCCTAAGATTATCTTTGTTATGAGTGCCACTTACAATGAGAACACAAACACCCAGACCCAGAACAGAAATCTAAATTCATCATAATAAACGCCTGCTTGGTCGAGATTCCAACTTGGAACCCTCTGGGACATCTCTAGAGGAACATTTACAGGACACAGTTCAACTTAGTCCTCACGTGTAGCAATGCATGTAGCTAACTTTAGGTAGCACTTTAATTCTACTTATGGTTGGTTACAGGTGCTCATGGGTGGCAGTGACCACTCACCATCAAGTGGACTGCATGCTTGTTTGCTATGCCATGCATCAACTTCCATGGTATAAAAAAGTTTTTTTTTAATCTAAAATATAATTTTGTTTCCTTTCCAGGACTCTCCGTTCTTCCAGAAGTATGCTGTGGACTTAAGCACCCCCCTACTGGGCGATGGATCGTACTCTGTCTGCAGGAAATGTATACACAGACAGACCGGCAAGGAGTATGCTGTTAAGGTATAATATAGTACTATCTTATAATATAAATTTATTATACCAACTCCTACGACCCAATTACAATTACAAGAACCCAATCCTACGACTAAAATGGTTGCAGAGATTGGGTTCAGACCCTGACTACTGGTTATCGGTGGTAAAAGTCTCGGTTGTGGTGGTCACATTTGTTAGATGAATATGTGGTTTAATGGATGGTAAAACTATAGTTCGTCTGGGGAGGTACCATCGCTTCTCACACAATCCACCGTGAAGCAATTTTTATGTTTCGGTCGGAGAGGGGTATGTAAGTGTGGTGTCGGGTACACTTACAAACGAGGCGACCATCTCGAGTTAATGCATCCTCTTTACCACACCCTTCCAACCAGAACACAGTAGCATTGAACAACGCTGTTAGGAGCGAGATATCGGTGTGGTGGTAATGTCTTTGTAGTCGACCCACGAAGGGTTCTACCACCCTTCGTTGGTCTTCTTCAATATATATTTAGTATAATTTCGACTGCAAACGTTCGTCGTAAATAATAAACATATTATAAACATCCGTTACAGATCATTTCAACGCAGAAGAAAGACATAAAACAAGAGATAGAACTACTGAAGGCATGTCAGGGTTGTCCGTACATCATCACGCTGCACGAAGTGTTCACGGATTCGGTATGTATCCAAATTTAAAATTACATTTATTTTAATATTTAAAAAATGTGAAGGATTCATAAAAAAAAATAAAGAATTGATATAAAAAATGTGAAGCATTGTTAAAAAAAAATTGAAGCGCTAATCAAAAAAATGTAAAACAATCCCTCCATCGGTCTATGGAAGTCCACAACTGGACATAGGCCTGTAGAAAAGGCGGATTGGGCTGCTGTGGTCGTCCATGGGCTCCATTGGCCACTTAACATCGCGTGGGCCTCACGCTCGATTGCCACTATATTTCCCTAATTTAAAAAAGTTCGGTCAATCGGTTAATGCATAATTATTATTAGTTGTTAATCGTAAACGTAATTTCCAGGCGTTCACGTACATAGTGACGGAGCTGGCGGCGGGCGGCGAGCTGGCGGCCGCGCTGGGCGGCATGGAGGAGCGAGCCGCGCGCCGCCTGCTGGCGCAGCTGGCGCTGGCCGTGCGCCACATGCACGCGCGCCGCGCCGTGCACAGGGACCTCAAGCCGGAGGTGACGCATCTACTATGCTTTTGCTACTCTTTGTCTCAAGAAATATCTGTCTGGTTCTCCTCCTGTCCTGTGCTGTGCTCCTTCCGTGCTGCTCTTTTACTCACACACTATCTGTCTTTTTTCCTATCTCCTTTTCACGTTCTCCTTCTCTCCTAATTTGTCTGAAGAAATCTCTTTTTCATCTCTGCCATGTCTCTGTTTCTCTCTATGTACACATTCACTTACCTGGTTTGTCACGTTAACTGTTCATAATAGTATCGCAACGATTATTGTTTACAGAACATTCTCCTGACCAGTACGAGGCTTCATGAAGCCAAGGTGAAGGTCGTAGACTTCGGTTTCGCGCGGCGCTTCGAATCCGAGGAACGTCAGCGAATGATGACTCCTTGCTTCAGGTGAGGAACAAATTATAATTCTATTGAGTGTATTCTTATCTGTGTTCGATTGTAGATTGTGTCTGTTTTTAAAATATATTGATGGTAGCTTTTGGATGTTGCTCTTCAATACATGTATAATTAACTATATTTATTTTGTCTTTTTTCGCATTCGTAACACGTTGTTATATGTACATACGTGTCCGCAGTCTCCCGTACGCGGCGCCCGAGGTGGTGTCGTGCGCGCGCGGCGCGGCGGGCGGCGGCGGCTACGGGCCCGGCTGCGACCTGTGGAGCCTCGGTGTCATCTTCGTAAGTTCACTATCCGACCATTTCATTATTGATGGGCGCGTAGAGACCCTAGGGCCGGTACCGGTTGGAGAGGTGTGGTTGTCAGATATACCTACAAGAAAGGCGACCATCTTGGTGCTCAGGAGTAGTATTAATGTCCGTACGATGTGCGTGCGGCTGACATAGACATAGATAAGACTACAGTCCTGTTTGAGGTTAAATGGGGGTGGTTAGATGGGTTGCACACTCGGCTTCTACTTTTCTTGCATAAAAAAAAATACGAGTTGTATTTAGTGATTCTTATTTACCATTTCCAGTACTGTATGCTGTGCGGCAAAGCGCCATTCCAACCCATATCGAAGAAGGAACCCGTCACCGCGTTCATGGACCGCATCAGGACCGGCTACTTCACCATGGAAGGTGAGCGCTGTCGCTTATTTATGCCTTGGAGCAAAAGTGAAGTACGCAAATAGGAGTACAATAACATGCTGAATAGAAATCCATTTACCATTTAGATGACTTCCTGCTCGAAGATCACGCGTGTCAGACCACTTGTCACCGCATATTACCATAGCCATCGTGCACAGATGACACGGAAAATCGGAAGCAATCCTCATAATATACATAAATATTTATTTTAACATGGTTACCACACACAATCCCCGAATGCCCGGTCGTTCTATCCCTGTAATCTCCATTTTAGCAACTGGCGTAGGCCGAGGTCCGTACCTTACAAATTTCCTAAAGTTAGTCGCAATTTCCGATTAGAAGAGGAGGAACTCCAGGAATATAAAATCTAAGTCTTCTGGCCCTACTGAGTCCTGGTTAACAATGAAGCGCGGTGAAGCTGAAAAAGTTGCTAGGACCATTACATATACTAATATAATAAACATGAAGAGTTTATTTGTTTGAACGCGCTAATCTCTGGAACTACCAGTCAGATTTAAAAAAATATTTTTGAATTAGATAGCTTATTTATTAAGGGAAGTTTTAGGCTGTGTAACGTCGCACTACGATTCTTAAGAGTGGAGCAATTCGCATACAAAGTTAAGGCAAAATAGTGTACGACATGAGATCCAACATGCGGATGTGGGCGACGGTGTGGCCCATGGTTCTTATTCACGCAAACGAAGTCGCGGGCGTCAGCTGATAACGGTATAAATGTGAAGTACAACCCGCAGGTTCAGCGTGGGACAAGATATCGAGCGACAGCAAGCGCATAGTGAGCGGCTTGCTGGCCGTGGAGCCCTCCCAGCGGCTGGGGGTCAGCGAGCTGCTGGAACAGCTGGGCGTCACCTGCGACGATAGCAGTCAGTTCAAATTGGCGGTGAGTGTATAAATTATAGATGTATTTTTTTATGTTTGAAGAAAAGCAAACGTGCGGGTCGGTCACTGCAACCCCTGGATACCTATATCTAACCTTAAATAGGATTGAAGAAGTTCTTTCTCAGGTCATACATAGATGCGTTACTACTCCTGAGGATCAAGATGGTCGCCTCTTTGTCAGTGGATCCGGCAACCGCGCCTCTCGAACGGAAACACAAGAACTGTTTTACGGCGATTTGTGAGGACGGCGACGTTACCTCTAAGAGATCTCTGTAAAGTTCTCAGAGGTGTATGAAGTCTACCAATCCGCACTTAGCCAGCTTGGTGGACTATGCCCTAGCTTTCAATCTGAGAGGACACCCGGGCCCAGTAGTGGAACATTAATGGGTTGATGATGATGATAATGATAATAAAATAATAAATTATATGTACATTGGACCGTGCAAAATCTTGAATTATCAAAATATTTTTTCTATTCCAGGACATGACCAAAGCAGATCTCTACAAACGCCGCTCGAAGAACAAGCAGAGAAAGTCGAATACATACGAAGCCGGCACTTCCGCCCAGCTCGACGACCTCATGGACGACGACGAGGCGAAAGAGACCTCACTGATAGACACCATCAACAACCTCAAAAACAGAATGAACAAGAGTTCCATCGAGAACGACGTGGAGCTCATCAAGGCGAACACGCACGACACGCCGGTCAACGAGTCGCCAGAACCGAGTTTCATGGAAGACTCCGACGAAATCCCCTCCGTTAAACCCGTAGAGAAGACCTACGGGAAGAATCGCTCGAAGCTAGACGATTACATCTACATTGAGAGCAGTAAGGGCCTCGAGGGGACCGAAGTCGCCTTCCCGAAGACCACGCGGTCGAAACGATCGAAGGAAGCCGAAAAGTCGCCGGTGCCGAGGAAACGTAGGAAAATTGAAACTAGACAAGCCAAGAAGGAAACGCCCAACGGCGACGCCGTCCGATCGCTGCGGAACAAGCCCGCCGAACGGGATTCCGTCAAGACCAGGTCCAGCGGGAGGCTGAGGAAGCCGGTCGAAGCGAAGACTCAGCCCAAGAGCCCGGAGAAGGAGAAGAAGACCAGGGCGACGAAGGAGTCGATCGAGAACGATAAGCCGGCGATCGCCACCAGGAGTACGAGGAAACGGCGCTACGAGGAAATCGCGAAACCAGTGCTCAGGGAGAAGGGGCAGAACGGCAGGGCGTCCCTTAAAAACGGCGCTGAGAAACCCGCGAACAGAAAGCTCGCGAAGCCGAAACGGGCGGCGAAGAAGATCGAAACACCCACAGCGGAAACGCAGCAAAACGTGCGAATGACTCGCTCGAGGCAGCGGCGCTTAGAAATCAGTCTCTCGCTGTCCGAAGTGAAGACCGCGTTGCCGGCGCTGTCCTTCGAGTCCGAGCGTCGGGTCGACTCCGTCGAGAGCAACCGGTCCGCTAAGTCCGCCAAGACGAAATCCCCCAATACCAAAGGCAAAGGCAAGGCCAAGCGCGCCGCCAAGGGCAAGCGGAACGCGAGCAAGGCGAAAAAACCCCCCGTCCGGTCGATCAGAACGCGCGGGAACAGAAGGTGAAACCGTTCCTACGGACCGAAACAGTAGATACAGCGCCATCTGACGATTCAAAGATAGCCCAGCGCTGAAAGCCGGCGTTTACGCACTATACGATACGGCGTTCAGTTTCCTCCACAGATTCCAAATTAATAGTGATGCGTTAACGTTAACGTTTGTATACATGGACGCTTTGCTCACGCGTAGTTTAGTGAATGGATTAAAATTTAATATTAATTAAAGAAAAAAAAAGAAACTATTTATTCGACACAGAGTAACTTATATTTCTGTATTGTGTAGTTAGACCCTCCAATGTTCGTTTCAACATTAACGATTCAGCCTGTATTTTTTTTCCTCTTTTATTTTTATTTTAATCCTTTTATTTAATGTTACTATTATTTTTAAGACACTTTTTTCCCCTTATTATTACCATTAGAGTTAATACTTTGACGTTGGTTATTATGTATTTTTGATTAGGTAATTAAATAATTAATTAATTGAATAGATAAAATGGATGTGTGGTTGTGCACTTCATCATGGCGGATTTCATTAAAAGCATAGATTTAAATCATAGAAGCATTCGTTTATATCAATTGAAACGAAGACGACCGAGTGATGTCACTGAAGTCATATTAGCTATCATAATGGCGAACCCATGAAATTACCATCTAAGAAACGCTTTACACTCTCATAGCCCCACTAGGATTTCCTGTGACGTGGGTATCATGGACATATACAAACCCGAGGACATATACAGAGACCCAGGACGGAAATCTAAATTCGCCATTGAGATGTCTGTCTGATCGGGAATCGAGTCCAGAAGCCTCTGCGTGCCAGACCGATATAGTAACCACGGGTTGTCAAGTGTTGGAAGAATATGATTAAGCTTTCCAACTTAGTCCTCAAGGCTAACAACAGGACTGTGTATCTTCAGGCGGGACTCATCTTATTTGGGGATATTAACAAGGTGTCCATGGACGACAATGACCATTTAACACCAGTGTGCTATGCGGTCATTTGTTACTTCCATTACAAGTACAAAGAAAGTTCTTGTACAGTTCTTAGCTTTTTAATATAAATTCCGCTCCAGATCGTTTCTAATGATTTAACTCTACGGTCAATAGTGGTGATAATTTATTTTACATAATAATAAACAGGTAGCTCCGGGAATAACAAATTGAGTACTTTATTATTTGTAAAGCTTTCTAATCGTAAATTGTAGAATGAAATCTCACCAGACCGATTTCTATATTCAGGATCATATTGTCATTCAGGAATTAATGTCGCAGTTGGATTGTCTCCGGATGAGATTAAAATCCCATGCACCTAATGTTTCGAATTTGTATCGTCCGGTCATCTTCGGTACGTGTATTACAATTTGCTTTAACGGCGAAGGAATGTATCCGAAAGCTATGTCTCAGAGTTTATAACATGAGTGGATTTTTAATTTACGATTAGAAAGCTGTATTGTAACGCGGAAATCATCTTTCGATCATTATTCGGTATACATCTGATACAACGATGGTGATACGGTGGTCACGGTGGTGTCTGTCGCCATGGAGGTATATTACCTTCATAACTATTTACGCCTTAAGTGTCGTGCCACTATATCCCATTCTGAAGAATGTGGTATGGTATATGTAACTTGAAGTGTTCCAAGGTACTCAATGGTAGCAATGCTTATGACCTTTGACGAAGACTCCAGTCCCATTTAGGCATACCGGATAATCGTAAGCCGTTCACATATATTGCCTCTTGGTATGTGCGTGAAACGGTTAACCGGTGCGAATGTGACTCGTTGTGAACTTGAATGATGACTGTATGGTGGCTACAGACACGTTCACCGCTGGGAGCTTCATTTGGAATGGAAAATCAGCGTTCGTTCTATCGTCATGTGGAATACGGTTCATATATATTATTCATGGAAGTAGACATCCATGAAAAGATGTCGTGAAAGAACATGAACGGTCGTAAATAACTTCAGTTTCGTTCACGGTTGCATGCTTCAAGTGGAACGGCGTAATGTACATTTATTTTCCTGTCAAGTGGAATGTGATCTCCCATAATCTGTATTTATAATTTAAAGAACTATATGTTACGAAAGATGTATTTCCGTCATCGCAGTCCACATTTGAACAGATCTCTATCATTTTTAATACGAGTTAGGTTGTACGTGTGTGTATATTTGTTTGAAAAGTTAGATTTAATAGGTTAAATTTGTAAATGTGTTTGAATTAATAAAATCGAAGCGTCTAAACCACGTTTCCACTTCCATCTTATTAAAAAGTGTTTGTGTAATACGTGGAATGATAAATGTTTTCTTTTCCTTCTGTGTAGATACGGTGGTAGTGCCAAAGCATGTTTGTTAGCTAATTGATTTGTCGATCGTCTCATCTATTCATTATCACGGTGTATTCCTGTCTCACACAGTACTCTTCTAGTTGTCGACTTCCTAAATTTTTCATTCTTACCATTGTTTTAAGCGCTTTTACCAAATAAAAACGTGCGTTGATTGTTTAACTGTAAATAAAGTAGAGTTTAGTACAAAAAAAATAACGGTGGAAGAATTAATATTATTTATGTAATTATTATTATTATTAAAAATATAAATATTGAAAAAAAATACAAAATAAATAATATGGTGTCACGTCAACTGGTAACACGTGATCATATCATTGGTGTTTCTATATGAAAAAAAAAAGAAAATAAAAATAAATCGATTACTTTGATTTGCTGCGGTCTCGTGGGTAATTAAGTTAAAATGGATTCACTGCGCGCTGACTACAAAGAGCTTATTTATAAAGAAGATTTTTTAAGTAATGTTAATACATTAATTATTATTAAATATAAACAAAATTGTTGTTGCTGCTCACGTCGTTTCCACAGTGTGACTTGTATTGTATTATATATTACATATTGTAGCATTGAATTAGATATTTTCAATCATTCTTCTGTCGTACGACATGGTTTTACTTCAGTTTTAATGTAATGTATGATTTCTTGATCAAACGAGCGAATGCATCGTTCTGGCAATGTTTGTGTAAACTTAATTACGTTTTACATTAATCAAAATGTGTACTAGATAGAAGCTTACGAGGATACAGCTGTTTATCTGATAAGAGATTCATATAACGGCATACCTAATATTTTGTTTTGACTATGGACGTGCAAATTGATTCAGCTCGCCTCCAAGGCAATGCCAAGGCAAGGCAAACCGCCCTTAAAATAACTGGTAACATCAATGTAGGAACTGATCGCTCACCACTAAGTTATGTTGAATTTTTAATTAAAAAATATCTAGTGTACACTAAAGTGCGTAATGTAAAGGGTATTTAATATTATTGTGTATTGATGTAAAAGTGCATTCAAAGTGCATATTGCGGGTGATGAAATTCACAGATTGATTAATGGCTTAACTACTTATTTATCGCAATATCGATTACAATATCAATGATGTTTTAACAAAATGCGGCTGCATGTCATACCATTGTACTGTATTAAATTCTGGACCTGACTGATGAAATTGTGTCTCCTACAGATTTCAAATAGCGTCTAAAGTGTCGAGTCTAGCACATTGTACAGTGTACGCGCTGAATGCAGATGAAAAGTGTAAACATTTTGTTTGGAAATTTAGAATTTCCACAGGCGTGTGAGAGTAGCATTTACGTCATAAACGTTTGAAAAGTGCACTTAATGGATTGAACCAAAAGATTATATAATTTTATAAAGTGTTAGGGTTATATTGGGTCGGCGTTAAACAAATTTTGTAACTCGTTACGCGAATGCCGGCTGGAGATATTGGATTGTAATAAATATACCATTTAACATTTGTTTGACTTTTATTAATTCACTCTTTATTAACATTTTATTGAAGTCCGCGACAAGCTACCATCGTCTAACTTATAACTTGTCTCAATAAAGAATGTTCACACTTTGACTGCGGCAAACGCACTCATACGCACGCATATGGTGCGTGCGGTCGTACTAAAAACGCCTATTATGTTGCGCGTCGTACGGGCGGATCGTTTCGTATATTAGCCGCCGCAGTCAAAGTGTACCGACTTTTGCAGCAGTGATAGCCTAGTGGTTATGATTCCGATCTTTCCCGCTGGGGGTCTGGGTTGCGAATCCACAAATTTTTTGAAGTCATGTGCGTATTAGAGACTAATTATCACTTGCACTTATCGTGAGAAAACCTGCACATCTAACAGTTCTTGAAAGTGTGTTTACCAATCCGCACTTGGCCAGCTTGGTGGACTATGGCCTGACCCTTTTCATTCTGAGAAGAGACTTGTGCCCAACAATGGGACATTCATTACACAATTAATGCGTTGATGATGAACCGATTTTTAGATCTCGCTTACACATGAGAATAAGCGAGAGGCGAACGGAAACACCGTCGTTTTGGATTACGTTCAGTATTGACTCAAGTACAAGATTCAGATATTGTTGAGAATGCTCACCTTGCCACCATGGATTTTCTTAATTGGATTTAATAAAACAAATTTTGTATCAAATGAAACAATATATGAATTGTTGGACATCCAATCCAGTAGCCGGATATTCATTTGCAAAAGAACGCGGCTGCGTTGGTCTGGCGACGAAGACTGATTAAAGTAAATAAGTATACAGTTAATATGGTGAGAGGTGAAATTTATTCGTTTAAAAATGCTAACGTACATTCATATTGCAA
>DWKL01001379.1:0-14813 GCA_018249415.1 Phareas burnsi | reverse complement strand
GTGGCCGCAATGAGACATTGTCACGTAAAAAAATTAAGATTCTTTTAAATATATTTTTTTTCAATTTCCTGTACATTTTCCATGACTAACAATATAAATGATATGTGTCAAATATGCAAGTACTAATAGCATTAGATACTTGTATGTTACAATCCACTAAGTAATACCGAAGACAAAGTAAAGAAAAGTAAAGTAAAGTAAAGTGAGTAAGAAGTAAAGTTCACATTTCGATAAATTTATTTCAAGACCAATGTTTTTAAACATATTCAACATTTTTTTAAATCGTTTGATTAAATACGTTGATTTAATTCAGCAAGGTAGTCCAACAAACCGAATTGATCACGGTCTATATCTCCCCTGTCACTTAATAGAAAAATTCTAGCTAAATGATCTGAAGCCGCCCGCCGATTTCCAAAACCTAACTGAATTTATGTTAGCTTTTTAACTACACAAGGTTAAATCAATTTGGAGCAGATTCAAAAAGCAAGCGACGTAAGGGGCTAACCGTGGCGTTTATTCTGATTCCATTGATAAATATTTGAGCCATAAATAATATATTTTAAATCCATACTTAGACTACCTGCAAGTTTTATATTTATAAGCTACATAACGCTCCTCAAAATGACTAAACCAGCTGCCCCAGTAGTATCGCCTATCACAAATCTTACAGATGATATTGGTGATAAACCGTCAAATCCATCTGCAATACCATTTGCAAAAGACATCATTGCATCTCAGGCCTGTTTCCATTTTCCCTGTATCGGATTGTTTATATTTTCAAGAACTTCTCAGTTTGTCTAAAGGAGCTGACCGAGTAATAGGGGAATCAGGAACGATAATATTAGAAAAGAGTCCGTAATTCTCCTTGTCTGTCTCTCCTTTCACAATCAATAATTTGCTGTTCCTGTTTTCTTAATACGTTACATTTATTTTTATTTAATTATGATATCTTTATAATTTTTGAAACTAGCACAATTAGTTTGATTTTTTGCGTGAACTGCGATTATCCTTTAGCACGTAAAACAATTAAA
This sequence comes from Phareas burnsi, assembly GCA_018249415.1. NCBI lineage: Eukaryota > Metazoa > Arthropoda > Insecta > Lepidoptera > Hesperiidae > Phareas > Phareas burnsi. The sequence continues at coordinate 13,782 of DWKL01001379.1, read as the reverse complement.
CATCAAAAATCATTTTAACTAATTACATCATTTATTAATTTGGTAGGAGCAGTAGCAACAGCGATTCGTGATCGTCTCGGGATGCATTACACTATTAGGACGAATCCTTTCCATAATCCTAAAGTCTCGACAAAATCTGTAATACATTTATTATGTATGGACTTTGAATGTTCAGCTTGGCTAAAATGTTTATTAAAATTATTTCATCATACTCCGATTTCCTTTAAAAGAACAAGGCTGAGATCACAACTACCATTTCTTCAAGGTACCAGATGATCTATTGGAGAATTATATCAGAATTGCTCAATCGAGGCTATGTCCGTTGATGTGTATTCTGCTTCTATATCATCGTATTCCCGGTCACTGGGAGGAGTATAAAACAGCCTAGCTTTGGAGTGAATGAAGGAACTAGAAGGTATACTTCAGTGATGCTACTGCAACTCCTAGACGAGTCGAGCTGGGTGTGCCGAGTTTAATCTCGTTTTGTATCATGAGATCTTATTTCCAGATTAAATGGAGTGATCTGAGTGTGTTCTTTGGTGACCGCTACCAAAACTCCTAGACGAGTCGAGCTAGGTGTGTCAAATTTAACTGCGTTCTGTTAGTTATGGTGAGATTTTACTTTTAGACTAGGTGAAGTGACCTGAATGTGTACTTCTGTAAATGCTACTCGAATTCTTGTACGAAAAGAGAAAAGTTTGCCGAGTTAGGCAATTTTTTTTTTATTTTTGAAGAAATCTTACCTCCAGACTACATGGAGTGACCGTAATATATACTTCAGTGACTGTTACTGTAGAACTCCTGTTCGGTAGAACTAGGTGTCTCGAGTTTGGCGTCCTTTTGTTAGTTGTGATGAGAGTTTACCAGTGGACTAGATGGAGTAACTAGAAAGCATTTCGATTACTGCAACTGGAACTCCTAAAAGAGTAGAGCTACAAGTGTCGAGTTTTTGCCCGATTTGTTAGTTATGATGAGATCTTACCACTGGACTAGACAGATCGAATTGAAGGTGAATTTCCGTGACTGTTACTAGAATTTTTAGACAAATATAGCTAGATTCGACGAATTTGAGCTTGTTTTCAACATAACTAATAAAAGAAGACCAAACGTGGCACACCTAACTCTACTCGTCAAAGAATTCCATTCATCGAAGTGCAGTTTCAGTCCACTCCATCTAGTCCGAAAGTGAGATCTCATCGTAACTAATAAAACAAGCCCAATCTTGCCATAGTCTAACTCCACTCGTAGAGGAGTTCCAGTAGTGGACACCGAAGTACCTTCATGTCACCCCTTCAAGTTTGAAGATAAAACCACATTATATGTAAGAAAATAAGCCCGGCCACACCTTGCCACACCTAGCTCTATTCGTTGAGGAATTCCAGTAGCAATCTTCGAAGTGCACTTTCTAGTCACTGCATCTAATCCGAGGTGAGAGAGATTTTATCGCAACTAAGAAAACGAACCCTAACTCGGGACACCTAGCTATCTGTCGAGGAGTTCCAGTCCCAGTGATCCCGAGATAAAAATATCATGATTTTATAATACTTAATACTACTTATAATAAAAATTAACACATTGACTACGGCAAACACACCTATCGTGTTTTACTGTCCGCGCCACCCGTGCGGCTCGCACGCATACGGTGTGTGCCGCCGTATTGGAACACGCCTGTTATATTACGCGCCACACGGGTGGATTGTTTCGTATATTTGCGCCACAGTCAATGTGTTACAAAGTGATTGTAATATCTCAGTTCATCAGTACTAATAATTTCGCATTCGTATATACGAGCTTACAATTAGCATAGCGTCCATTCACGGCACCGACCAAGAGAGAACCGAATTTGCTAGAGACATTTTTGAACAATAAACCGTGACAGTGTCCGTTTAAAATAACTGTCATTGTATTGTACTCAGATTGAAGAATTGAAAATAAATATGATTTTGATTTTTATCTAAAACATTTATTTTTATGTAAGATCTAAATAACGTTTTTTATATTTAATCTAATTCAATTTAATTAACTGTAATTAATGTAATTTAATTTAATTAAAAATAAACACCTGCTATACTTACATTTTTGAACTTTGCATACTTATTCAAAATAAAATTGAAATAAAGAAAAAACAGAAATCAAAATTAAACCTATCTAATATATTATCTTCAGATCAAATATGATTAAATCACTTCTTCGTGAGAGAGTACCAAAAACTATTGGAACAATTTAAAATATTTTTTTATTCCTTTTCGACTTGAACATAAGATACTCGCTGTAACACCTTGTTATGATAGGTATCCGAATTATTAAAAAAAATATCACTATAGAAGAAAAATGTACCTAAACTCAACCCGACAGCGTCAATTTCAAATGAAGGAATAACGGAAAATCACAATACAAAAACGATAATTTTAAATAAAATAAATTAATACAATTTAAAGATCACGGAGTAACAATTATTAGGTACATTCGATTTACTTTCATTTCGTCGCAAACCTTATCTGAAAGCAACTTCTATTTACCAGATTGCATGCATTGATGTAAATGCGTTAACATTTGCAACAAAACAAGTAAAATTACGCCTTAACACAATAAAAAGATTGGATCACAAAGGTAATTTATGTTAATACAAATATTTAAAAGATATAGTCTCGACAGCCTCTATCACAAAGCTACATCAATTTACGTTTCATCAAATTGATCCTGTCAAAAGCTTTACGGGCCGTAAAAACATCGAAGGCGAGTTGGTAATGACAAACAAGAGAAGAATCCTTTGAGGCCTATTGCACTTGAGGACTAAACTTTACTTTAATTTTGTTCGAAATTAGCTTGGTACAAATGTCTATGGACGACAATGCCCATCATCACATGAACTGCGTACTCTATATTATGAACAAAATAAAGTCGCATGAAAGTCTAGCATCCGTGAGCGCCTAACACTTGTAGCGGTTCAAGGCTATTGGACCGATCGATTCGGAGTACTCCTAGCTGACTTGTCATCGTTATTATATCGATCGCGGGGAAGCCCTGAGACACAAATACACCAAGTAGGAAAACGACGATCTTGTGCGATTTTACGATTTTTTAAAGAATTCATGCAATTCTTTAAAATTATTGTAATTCGTCCAGGTTTATTGACTAAGCAAACCACGTGAAAGGCTCGATGCAGAAAGATCCTACATTGGTATTTCCGACTAATACGTTACCATAAAATTCCATATATTTGTTTCTTTGCCATTTATTTGCATGCTCCCGACTGCTGCTGACTGGCTGCCAGTCAGAGGTTTCGGTTTCGAACCCCTGCCAGTTTGATTTCTAGATGATTCGCTTGTGTAATTCGAACCTGGGGAGTACTTTCTTTGCATCAATATTCAAATGGATATAAATGGATCTAGGAGATGGTTTTCTCGTATTTTCGGGCATCCATGACACAGGCAATGAAGACCGAACGAAGGACGCGAGCGTAGAAAGCTGTTAAGTAATCGAATAGAGCTATGCGCACTTTGCTCTAGTTGGAAAGCGAACTTGCTCGGTGTCAACTGGGCGTTTGCTGGGGCTTCAGTTTCAATGATAGCAGTAGTCAGCAAACGCCGAAGCCAGCATTGTGAAAGTCGGAACTCTGTAGACGCGCCTAACGCGTAGCTCGCGGCAACACCGCGTTTGTATCGATCCAGGTTGAGCAAAACTACGCAGCTGTGTTATAGTAGTTATATTCGCGTTTTTTTTTTTACACCTCATGCAAGCCGCCACTGTTTCTACTAGGACGCACCAAGCTGCTCGCGCTTCGCCTGGCTTTGGCAGCTATCGTGGTTTTTTTTTTCGTTGTGATCAATACACGTGTCGATTTAATTATGACACCCCTTATTATTAACGTAACCGGGAATGCTGTAGTGACATTCGGATGACGAGTGTTGGTAAGTAAATTTTTGGTATTCTCTTACATGTGTAAAATAATAAAACAAGTCGATAAAAATATTAAGGGCCACAAAAATAATTAAAGACAAGTCAATTTTTATTAAAATAATTTAATATTAATTTATAAATATACAAAATTACACATAAAACGCATATTGGCGTACTGCAGCTCAGGTCCTAGAGCTGGATACAGGTCGCTGTCAGCAAGTACAATTTGATTAAAAACATTAAGGTCTAAAAATATAAAGTTTACGTTTAAACATGCTTAATTGTTAACAAAATAATTTAATAATAATTACAAATTTACAAAATAATAGATAAAACACATATTACCCTACTACAGCTCACTGCCAGGTCCTGGAGCTGGAAAAATATCAAAATCTAAAAAAAATATTTAAGTGATGTTTAAACATGTCTAATTATAATTGTTATAGAATTTTTAAATATTCATTATAAATTACCAAAACCATATAAAACGCGTATTATCCTGCTACAACTCCCTGCGAGGTCCTGGACCTGGATGCAGGTCGCTGTCAGCATGTACAATTTTATTAAAAATATTAAAGTCCAAAAAATAGTAAAGTGATGTTTAAACATATCTAATTGTTATAGAATTATTAAATATTTTTTATAAATTAACAAAACCATATAAAACGCGTATTGTCATGCTACAACTCCCTGCGAGGTCCTGGACCTGGACACGGGTCACTGTCAGCAAATACAAGTTGATTAAAAATATTAAAATCCAAAAAATAATAAAGTGATTTTTAAACATGTCTAATTGCTATTACAATAACTAGTTAACAATAATTTAAATACTAATTTATATGTACTTAATATCACGAAATTTTATTCCTTCCCGAAAATGACGTATAAAGACTGTTATTATAATAACGGAACATAGTAAAACTAATAAATTAATGTAATTAATGCAAATGCATAGTAAAATAAGTGAAACCACCAAATGCATTTATCAAATTCATAATAAAAGTACACATAGATTTCTGCCTCACACCAGTAATAAAATGTGACTGTGGTATATTTTGAAGGTGTAGTAAGAGAGAAACAGTGATAGCCTAGTGGTTAAGATTCCGGCCTCTCACACCGAAGTTCCGGGGATCAAAGCTCACACGCACCGCTGATTTTTCGAAGTTACGTGCGTATTGAAAATTATTTGTCACTTGTTTTAACGGTAAAGGAAAACACCGTGAGGAAACCTACATATCTGAGAGCTCTCTGTAAAGTTCTCGAAGTTGTGTGAAGTCTGCCAATCCACATCTGACCAGCGTGATGGACTATAGCCTAACCCTTCTCATTCTATGAGGAGATCCGTGCCCATCAGTGGGACATTAATGAGTTGATAATGAAGAGCATAATTGGTGAACCCAATTTTTATAATATCAATTGCATTACTTAAAAAACCATAACATTATTAATGTATTATAACTATGGTATTTATTAAGGTTCCTCTAAAATGTGTTATACATAAGAAGAAGCCATCAAAGTTGAACATGTGATTGACTCCGACTAATGCTCCTAGATGGCACCACTTATCCCACATGACAGTCAAACATGTCTACATTTAATAAACAATTCTACACTTAAGACGATGAACCTCTTATAGAATGGTGTTTTCGTTTCAAAACGGCAGAACTGTTCATGTTTCGAATCCAGAGACTTCAACGCCACGTTTTATAATAGTAGTATTGAAAGCTGCAGTATTCTTGTTTGAAGGATGAATAACAAGGTAGACTTTTACTGAGGTCATTCCAATATAATACTCAAGGCAGCAATGCCTCCGTGGCCAACCTCAGATAAGACTTCAATCCTATTTGGTGCTTATTGCAGATGTCCGCGGGCGGCGGCGACCGCTAATCAATACGTGGGTTACATACTCATTCGCTATCTCTTTCTGTGCTATAAACGAACATTCCATCGAAACTTCATAGATGGCAGCCCTTATATGTCAGAGAAAAGTATGATAGGAAATACAGTTTCCTGTGAAGTGAATATAATTCGCGAATACAGCAATGATAGCCTAGTGGTAAGATTCCAGGTTCTCACGCTGGAGGTCCTGCGTTCGAATCCCGCAGGAATCTCTATTTTTTCGAAGTTATGTGTGTATTAAAAAATCATTATTACTTGCTATAACGGTGAAACAAAATATCGTGAAGAAACCTACATACCTGAGAGTTTTCTGTAAACTTCTCGAAAGTATGTGAAGTCTAACAAATTGCACTTTGCCAGCGTGGTGCACTATGGCCTAACCTTTCACATTCTCTGGAGAGATCCATGCGCAGTAGTGGGACAGTGATGCGTTGATGGTGATCATTATCACTATAATTATAAACTTATCATTTAAGGGGAACAGCAAACAGAGACCCACCTTAAGTTAGTACACAGACCTCAGTTCTAACAACGCGTCGATGACCCACCTTAAGCTAGAACTAAGACCTCAGGGCTAGCAATGCTTCAACGACCCACCTTAAGTTAGAACTTAGTATTCAGGGCTAGCAACAATGAACCTTAAAATTAACTTAGGCTTCAGTGATAATGACAGATCAAATAGATTTAGCCGGCTCATTGGTGCGTTGCTACTCCTGAGGAAGACGTTCTACTTAAGATGGGCCGCTGAGGTGGGTCATTTACGCATCGCTATTCTATAAGAAAAATTTCTACCTTGAGCCGGGTCACGATAACGTTGCTGTCTTTGAGCTAAGTTCTACTTTAGGTACTATTTCAGGCGAGTCATTATAAATGAGTGTTCTTCGCTATAAGTATACTCGGCAACCATACCTCTCCAACTGAAGCACAAGAGTTGTTTCAGTGAATTATGAAGGCGACAATGGTACCTCTCCGGACGATCTATAGATCTACGATCTATTCAACGGAAGAAGGTTAAGAGCAATATTCCACCACGCAGCTCTATAATGCAGATTGGTGGAGAAACGGGTTAGTGTCCAACCCGTGTCGGATGTTTTCAAACTGCCCAGGCCTTCGACAATGTTTAACTGCTATCCTATGATAACCACCGGGTCCAATAACGTAACGTGCCCACCGAAGCACGGAAACGCTCATCAAATTAAGCAACAAGCGATCACCCATCCAACACACAACCGCACCCGACTGCACCCGATGTTGTTTAACTTTGTAGGTAGGTTACGATCCAAGCAAGACGGGGGCTATGCGCGCTTCATTGTCATCAATTGTTAGCCTGTAATAATAAGGAAAATGTGGCCAAACATTCAACAGCACACTATAACATAGTAAAAAGAAACCAAATATGTACACAATCAAAAAACAATACCACAGAAAAACCTCAGCAGTGGAAAAACATCAAACGTAAACCGTAGACGGATTAAAGTAATCAACTAGGGAATGTACAATAGGATTTTTTCTAAAAATTAAGTAAACAAATTAATTTCCAATCAAAGGACAACTAGTCAACGCTAAACTAGTTCGCTGCTACATTGTGTTGGATTTTTGTAAAATACTTTTTAGTTCGCAATAGAACGAATGCTAATGAAGTGGAAGTAGTGAAATGGACTGAAATATTTCCAGCTGGAAAAATCCGTGACTAGAAATATTCTCGGGGAAATGTAAAGCCAGACGATATCAATTTACGACAAAGTTAATGCTCTACGAGACGGGCCTAAAGGATTCTTATGGTATTTCCTTACCGTCTATCTATATCACATCTCCTCGACTTTCCTTTCACATACTTATTTTCTAACAACCCTTAAAGGCAAAATGTCCTCCCTTTGCCTTAAATTTGCATGTAGACATGTAGCTACATAACAGACAAATTGGAAAATTTGAAGAATCACCTAGCTAGCGAACCAAACGAACAAGTTCAAAATTAAATCAAACATGTAGGATAATGATGATTGATTATTGATGTGATTCTTTTAAAAATATTAAGAAAAACAAAAACCGCTAAAATTTCGATTAAATTTCAAACCATGGTTTCACTATTTCTCTGAGTCCTATATAAAACCCCGCATTATTTTATTTGACGTTCTAATCTGCGAAATCAAAATTTAATTATTGAATGGTTCATAATTACAGTATCTTAAGTACTCTATAGTTCATCATTGTAGTTCATAACACAACAAATGAACATACGGAACATTGTTAAATATCATCAGGTCCGAGGAGTTGAAATATTTTTGGCCCTTCATTAAGATTTCCTGTGTTATGGGTACCATGGACATATACGAAGACGAAAGCATAAACGCCTAGAATCAAAACAAAAATCTAAATTCATCATTTAGACTTCTGTCTGTAACTAAAATGGGACTTCCCACGCTACGGCTCTGAGATCCCTATGGGCATAAGGGTGGGTAGCTCGGGACTTCGGACCTCGAATGTTCCTCTTTACCCGGGCAGTTCTCAGGAGGTAGATACGTCCCAGAGAATATTGATATTATTAAAATGCTGACAAGGCAACATAGTAATATTAAAAGGCAATATAAATATATGTTACTAACCCCGCTGTTTACCGGTTGGTACGGAAATCGATCACGGTTTAGGTGAGTCTCAATAGTCGCCTCCCAGATCGTTGGGAGACGCTCGGTCCAAAAGCTCCCGCGGGTGCGGTCTGCCCACAGGACGATCGTGGTGGGGTACAATCCCCCTGAGATGAAAGTGTGGACCCATATCGCAATGTGTCCTAGAACCAACGCGTACCATGTCGGTGATATATAGATAAGGCGGGAACGAAAATAGGTCTTGTAGACCTCCAGTTTTATTCAAATCGGTAAACCGAATGCAAGTACCGTTCGGAGCATTGATCGGGCCGCTTCGGTCTGGCGAACTGAATGTTCCACCTGTGGGATCATACGCAACGAGCGTTCGATATTGCATCTAAGATATTTAACCAAAGGCTGCCAAGCTACTTCCGTTCCACGGAACCGTAGCGGCGCCGACATGTTACGCTTGCAGCTGAAAAGTATTGCGACCGTCTTACCAACATTGAAGACCATTCGCCACTTGTCCAGCCATGGGTATAAGGCTGAGCAGGTGCTCCATCTTATTGGCGGAAGGAAGAATGCGAAGGATGCACTATTGTCAGCGTACAGCACGATCACCACGTCACGACTGCTGGACAGTGACGAATTTGTCAGCCTTAACAAGCTCGGGGTGCCTTACGATGGCCTCACTTATGGTCGTCGGACCTCGGACAATATCAACGGCAGATGTATTAAGGCACAGAGACGCGGAACGGTAATCAGGGTTAGGGAAGTACGTGAATGGAAGGTAGGAGGCGCCGCTGGGTCTTCAGCTTCTGGTCGCCTCTGCAGCTTCTTTCTTCGCGGTGTGCCCACCTCGACAGCTGCCTGAGCTGATGGATGGAATAGGATGTCCGTCCCTCGCCCCACCGGCGTTGCTGTCGCTGCTGGTATTGTTGCTCTATTTGAGGCTGATTTTTCTGTCAGTCCTGGAATTGAACTCGGAACCCTCTACGTGACAGACTCCGTCCTCTCAAAATGAGAAGGATTAGGCCGTAGTCCACCATATTGGCCCAATGCGGATTTGTAGACTTCACACACCTTCGAAAACTTTACAGGGAACTTTCAAATGTACAGGTTTCCTCACAATCTTTTTGTTCACCATTAAAGCTGGTGATAATTAATCGCTATTACGCACATAATTTCGTCGTATATCAGAGGTGCGTAAGGGATTTGAACCCTGGACTCTCCACGTTCGAACCTGGAATCTTACCACTAAACTATGCTTGCCGCAAAATTATACTTTTGAAGTGAAAAAAATATGAAAATTAGTTTGGAAACATTTAAGCTATTTAACATTATTTGAAAACGGATCCATTCGGGATTTCAGGAAAATTTATGGATAATAAATAGATTTCATAAAATGAGACCAAATTGGTACCTATAACCGTTAAAACCATTTCAATCGGTTGACACACCGTACGATAGTCAGTATACATCAAAAAGTACGCACGAGAAATTTAGAATCTTTTTAGGAAGTTGTTCAAAAAGTTGACTATCCGCTGCCTCATAGGTTTACAGCATTGGTTTTTACACGCTGTACTATTGTACATATAACGAAAAATTCCCGATCATCGCAACCGGTGCAACATAATCGTAATAATCGTACCGACACCTCAAAGCAATCATTCGCCACTAATCCAACACTTAGTTACCCGCTCGATCTCCTCTACACAAAGCATATTTGTCAAACTACTAGCAGATTTCAGCTATTGTGCAGCGTAAATAGTCATCTCGTCGTCTAATTTAACTGCCCGGTATATTGCATAAAGCGTGATTCATTTATAAATGCAAAAATTAATTTGTTCTCCATTTCCAGAATTTCATCACAAGCGCCGCAAATGTTACAAAGAGCTTATTACTCCACTCTTTGGATAATCTTTTTGTGGGTAAAAGGATATTAACGTGTGAGTCCGGTCTACGCGTAATTAAATCGTGTTAATAGAACACGATGATACCAAGAAATTACTTCGTTAAAATAATATTCGTATGCTTATAATAATATGTTTGTTTAAAAATATACAGTTAAGTAAGTAAGTAAGCATTGTTAGTTGTCAGCATTCGGATTCTCACGCTGAGTTACGCTGATTTTTCGGAGTTATGTGCTAATTAGAAATTAATTATCACTTGCTTTAAGGGTGAATAAAAATATCGCGAGGAAACCTACACATCTGAGAGTTCCTTGTAAAAATCACGAAGGTGGGTGAAGTCAACTTATCCGCACTTGACCAGTGTGGTGTACCATGGCCTAAACCTCCTCATTCTGAGAGGATGTCCGTGATCAGCAGTGAGACATTAATGGGTTGAGGATGACGATAATGATGATGATGCTCGGTAATGTGGAACGCAAAGTAAAAGACGTCGGCGAGAAGAAATCATATGTATGAGACCCGAATGAATGACGCTCAGTTGGTCGTCCAGTGCTGCTGGATAAATAAAGTGAAGGCTAACCTGTGATAGTTGCAAACGTTCAACTGGTGAGAAGCTGCATAGGACACACCCAAGAGGCGAACTCCCATTTCAGAGGCCAAGTTCCACTTTGGATCTTTCCACCCAAGTAGTAAGTAAGGAAATATAAAAATAACAAATGATGGAGCAGTCATCATGATAGTTAGTTTACTCAACCCCACATAGGACAGTAGCCCTCCCTGGTTGATCATAGATGCAATGCCTAGGTTGCCTGCATAGGTTAGTTACGGCCTAACCCTTTTGATTCTGACAGGAGACCGTGTCCAACAATGGAGTAGTGATGGGTTGACGAAGGTGATTATGATGATGATTCGGTTTATAGAATCAAATAGTACCTAGCCCTATACAGCTTTAAACCTTTAAAATAGGTCAAGACATCGCAGTAAGTAATCATCGCGGAGATGACAGAATACATAAACCAGTATAATGAAGGTAGTAAGGAAAAATACGCAACTACTTGAGAACCTCCTTTCCTTAGGGGAAGTTGATTAAAAACAAAATATTTAGCAAAAGTTTTCATATACTAAAACAAAACATTTAATAACCTATTTTTGTATACTAAAACAAATGTAACAAGCTACGTTTTACATACTAAAACAAATCATAAAACAAAAATTTGTTTTGCTTCTAAAACACAACATTTAATAAATTGTTTTTGTATGCTAAAACAAACACATATTTCAAGTGGTATTCAATTCAAATGGACAATTACATAGAATTCACAGACAGAGGGTTCAATAATATTGTTTTGATACAGAATGCTGAAAGCTATCTCCTCAATTTATCCGCAGTAGCTCCGACGTTATCGAGAATGGAACTACTGATATTTCACTTTAGAGAGCGTACAGCTCCATACGTTTCACTATGAAGATTATATATAATTTCACGTGTACTTCAGCTTTGGTTTTTTTAAGTCTACAACAGACACCAGGCCCTCAAAGTAGATTTTAGAACCCATAAACATATTGAAACACGACCTTTTATGAGAGATAATAATGTATATAATTATCATCGTCATCAACCCATGACTGTCCCTCAGCTGGTGTCCCCTCTCAAAGTGAGAAGGCTTAGGTTGTCCACCGCGCTAGCCAAAAGAGGATTGGTATACTTTACATAAAAAGCAGTGATAGCCTAGTGGTTAAGATTCCGGTCTCTCAAACTGAGTGAGTGGCCGGGATTCAAACCCCGCACGCACCTTTAATTTTCCGAAGTTATGTGCGTATTAGAAATTAATTATCACTTGCTGAATCATCACGGTGAAGGAAAACATCGTGAGGAAACTTACACATCTGTGAGTTCTTTGCGAAGTTCTCGAAGGTGTGTGAAGTCTACCAATCCGCTCTTGCCAGCGTGGTGGACTATGGCCTAACCCTTCTCATTCTGAGAGGACACCTGTGCCTAGCAGTGGGACATTAATGAGTCGATAATGATGATGATGATGATGATACTTTATACATCTTCAAGAACTTTACAGAGAACTCTCAGGCGTGTATGTTTCATCATAATGCTGTTCTTCGCCGTTAAATCAAGTGATAATTAATTTCTTATACGCACATAACTTCGAAAAGTCAGTGGTGGGTGCGAGATTCGAATTCCAGGCACCCAGCCGAATCCAGAATCTTACCACTAGGCTATCACTGATGTGTTAATGAATGGATTTATCTATTATTTAATTATACTACAAATTTTTCGTATTTAAACCAGCTAACAAACCTGATAGGTTGTAGAAGTATAGTTCGTCCGGGGAGATACACACCCCCGCCCTCACAATACGCCGGGAAGCAATTCTTGTGTCGGTTGGAGGGGTGTAGTTTAAGGGGAATACTTACAAGTAAGGCAACCTAAACAGTAGTAACGCATCTACGGAGAACCTTAGATCTGACGTCAGTCCTCTTTGAGATCAGGTGTGAGTGTCCAAGGATCACTGTTACCACTTAACATCTACTTAACAACTACTCACACATAAATTAATTTAATATAATTAATCAATCTTCATCATCATCATCATCATGAAACCATTACGGTCCCACTGCTGAGCATGGGTAGGAGATCACAGTCAGAAGGTTAAGCTATAGACCACCATACTGCCCAAGAGCTGGTTGGAAGACTTCACACATATTCGAGAACTTTACAGAAAACTATCAGGTTATAAATTTCCTCACTATGTTTTCATTTATCGTTAAAGCAAGAGAAATCTTATTTCAAAGACGCACATAACTTCCAAAATTAGATATGTACGGGATTTGAACCCTGGACCTTCGGCATGAGAACTCAGAATGTCGGTCATGTCGGTCATCAGGCTGCTGTGTTAACAAATGGATTATTTATTTATACTACACATTTTTATGTTTTAACTGCAATGATGAAAATAAGCAGCCAGCAGCAAATAAACCCGTAAGTTTCCGCATATTTCGCTAGAATATTCTCTTTTGAAATATATTATTTTGTGCAGAAAATATTCTGCAATATCTGGAGAATAACCGCCGTATAAGGCTGGCTGCATACTGTCAGACAATTTTTTGTGTCTTCCACTATTATCTATTATACAAAATTAATTGTATTATAATTCAATATAATTAATCTAAAATGCGAAGGATTCCAGAACCGTGCCCAGCAATGGGATCGTAATGGGCTAATGATAATAACTCAATATATTTATTCTTAAACGTTTTACTTTGATCTGAAATACGTACGTCCTCAAAGAGAACTTTGGGGACGAACATAGATGCGCCCTACTCCTGGGGACTAAGAAGATCACCTCGCTGTAAGTGTGCCCGGCAACCGCACCTCTTATATAAATATATATTTATTGAAATAAATATATATATTATTCTGTCATATAGTAGTCCTTTATTAAAGACAAAGTCCATAGTTTTTAATATAAAATTTC
>DWKL01001378.1:0-14813 GCA_018249415.1 Phareas burnsi | reverse complement strand
AACGATTATATTTATTCCATACCAATATTAAATGTTATTTAAACAGTTATTAGTTAATAGATAACTTAAGAAATTACAGTTATGAAAAGACACACACATAATATGTCTCCTTTTTAATATTATTTAGGATTCGTGTAGTTATCACATAGCTTGTTATCCACACATTTTATTCTACAGGATAGTTTGGACGCTCTCGCCCGACAGCAAAGCCGAAATCTAGAAAGCAACCACTACAACAAAGTCAACGAAATACAGGTGAGTTCGTTTTTATATGTAAGCAAGATAATAATATGTATTATACTAGCAGATATAATAACCCAGGCATATGAAAATCGGCCTTCCCCACTGCATGCCCGTGATTCGAATCCCAGGGTATTTATTTCGACGTCACATGCATCCAAACTTAATTATTGTTGTCTTTTTAACGGTGAAGAAAAACTTACATACCTAATAGTTTTCCATAATTTACTTAAAGGTTTGTGATTTCTATCAATCTGCAATTGGCTAATGTGGTGGACAACGGGCTATAAGCCTCAGGGAGAAGGATAGTCAATTTAGCCTATGGAAAACCTAAAAAAAAATAATAACTTTATATCGTAATGATGCTACTTATGTAATTATTAAAGCATGATTCAAATACAGCAGATAATTGAATTGAACATAAGATAAATACAGAGCGGTTCGTAACTGACTATACGGTGATATTAATAAAAATACATGCATTTTTTTATTTCGTTTTACATGTTATAATCCGTAACTTTTATGTGCCTACCTTTATCCTTTAAATCAACTTGTTATTTCGATTTATTTGTCTACAGATAAATAACATTGGTACTATCGATAACTTGGGCTGTGTGGTGGTGAAACCGTGATTTTTAGCCAGAAATGCCTATTGTGATATTTAATATCATTACAATAAATTTATTTCTTGGAAGTTGACGTCAAAAGTTTATTGATAGATAACATAACGATAGATTATATTACTCGTTACTCGCTCTCCCAGTGATGAACTGCCATGTCAATTTATTTTCCTTTGACGGTTTATAATAATATTTTGCTATCGACTGGCGAAAGCTATTCAATTTCAAAACCAATTCCGTCGCTCTAATTCTTGCATATTTACACTTCTGACAGTGATGGATCCGATCAAAGTATCAATTGTACATTTCCTTCCAAATAATGAACAGACAAGGTTTAGTGAAATATTAGAATATTAAAAAATGTGAGAGGTATTTAGTAAACAGATTCAAATAAATAAGCAGTTTATTTTATTTCAATATTCATATTAGCACCTTTTTTATATCAAGGAAGAAACGAGCATGCAGTCTATACGATGATAAGTGGTCACTGCCGTCGATGGGCATTTGTAATTAGTCCTAAATATGATTGAAGTTCTACCTGATATTGGTCGCAGATGAGAGTTCTCGGTTAGAAGGTATTTCTATTCTTCCTTTCCACCCCGTTCAAATCAGAACAAAGCAACGTTTAATACTGTACTGTTTAGGATTATCTTTCCGTTAGCATGCAAAACTAACAACAAAATTACTTATGTCAATCCTATAAAGCATTTTTCGATATCAAAATATTGAAATTAAACTCCATCCGCGTGATAAAGAACTCCAAGCAACTGTACTGTACTCAGATAGACAGAGACATAGACACACTAATATTGGTCCTAACACTAACACTAGTATTGATACTTACACTGATCCTAAAACTGACACTGACACTAATACTGACAATGACACTAACACTGACACGCTGACAGAGATTCGGACAATGTAATTCGACTCTGCCGCGCTCAACTGCAAGGTTGCATTACCACAGCGGGAGATGTTGACCCCCTTGAGAAATGGCCGGGTAAACACGAATCCCTCGAGACCCTTATACCCTGAACATGGACACTGGACACTAACACTAACACTAAAATAACGCAGACATACTTATAAAACCGGTACTTATGGGTCCAGTGTCTTTTTTTTCTTTCTATGATCATAATCAATTTTACTTAATATTGCGACAGCTGGCCCAACTTTTTGTAAGAAGTCTTAGAAGCCAAAAAAATATTTAACAAGATACATTAATTACCTATTACAAGAATTATTTAAAAAAAAATTATATGCCACTGCAAGACGCCTGTAATGCATGTCCGTTTTGTGGAAGCCATTTTCATCTGTCTCGTGTAAAGTAAATATAATAATGAGTCATTTAAGTTATTCACAATCATTATTAATTATCAGCTTTTTGTTACGTTATTTTTAATAAAATCTTATTATGTTTACATATACACAAATTCCTCATTAGCATGATTTCATAAAATACTAGCTAGCGACACCTATTATCATGCTCATTGAGTACATCTTAGATCAGCGCCATCTATATTGTCCTGTCTAAAACTCTATCTACACAATAAAAGACAACTTTCAAAAGGCTGAAACGTGTTTGTGTTGTAAATTACATAAAGTCTACGAGATGTCATGAAATGCTACGAATCGTAAGGAACATTGGACATAGATATAAATTGCCACATATGCAAAAGTTATTTAATTTTAGTAAGTAATTAATGTGTTTTACAATAATGTTTTGTTATTTTAGGAGGAGATATCTTTGAAGAAATATGACTACAGGGCAACTCAGCTCCATCTAGCCGCAGTGAGAGCTCAGGCAAGTAATATTTTCATTGAAATAAACATCGTTTTTTTAAACAATTATGTTCATAATTATATATACCTATTGAGTAACCTAGCGATTGACTTATTATATACAAAATATACCTAACCTATTGTTTATCTATGAATTAATATAGGTAACCTATAAAGTTGTAAAAGACTGAACAGAAGTTTTTTCGAATTCTAAAACTAGTCCTAGTCCAAAGAAATTTCCTAATTTATAAGATTTTTATAAGAGCTTTGAAAATATTGTCATTTTTAGGTAGGTACTTTCGCATGTAACTTATTTTCTAATAGTTTATATGATAGCATGTAAAATTGATAATATACAAGAAGATAAATTACAAAAATAAAATATAAAAAAAACTCCTTAAATTTTACAAACAAATAAATAGGTATTTAAAACTTTTGTTCTAGTACACTAAGTAATTGATAAACAAACGGCAATTATATGAAAGGTGGAAGTATCAGAAAAGAAGACCTTCAACTCAAGACAAAACAAAAAAGGCAATCGTTTTCATAAACAACCCCTAGACACCGTCTCTAGGCAGTGTGCGCATGCCTAGCAGCCCAATCAGAATACAAGTAAGACCCACGCGGAATAGACCTCCCAAGTACAATCAAATCAATATTTTTAAATATTTCCCGCTCGTCGCATAACATTAGAAGTTTTCTCGTATTTACAGAGAGCATTTTTGAAATTCGGATATATTTATTGTGTGAAATAAATTGTGTTAACTGTTAACTGCAAGATTAACACGGTAAGTTTAAATGAAGTTTAATTACAAAATATTGTACATAATTGCCTCATTCGTCTTCTCAATTACCTGCTAAATGTTTAATGGTGTTTATCTACGTATTAACTGTATTAAATTAAAAGAGCATTTATTGTTTTGGCGATAATTTAATATTATATTTTTAGTTTACGAAGTTATGTGAGATGCGTTGTTTTGAACCTTGTTGCCGCAATGCGCACAGCCTCCCACTTCTTCAGTCTGAGAGCAGATCTCGCGGGCTGACATAACCTTCGCATTCGGGTTCCTGCGAATAATAAATAAATTCATCATTTTTATTACAATTTTATCTACAAACACGGATAGTAAACGCAAATTTAGGTTTCGCGCAAAAATGGGGTGGATATCTATGAAGAACCATGTGGTGAGTACATAATTATAATTATAGCCACACCGAGACAAAAGGTCCATAATTTTTTTTTATTTTGTATTTGATTAATACATAAATATTTCTAAATATCGCAGTCCATTTCCTTTTTTTTATACGTAACCGTTTCTGTAATAGTTTCAGCATGTATGTATCTATCGCAATCTCTGCCTTTGAAGTACTTATACTAAAAAAATGTACCAAAATATAACCGACTGGTAAATATATATTCTATAATTACAGTTTTGCCTATTTAACGGTAGCCTTTTATGATGATATTATTTTTTAGTTGCAAACGTCATAGGTATCTACATACATACATATTGGTGAAATAAATATGACATTAACTTGGTCGCATCTTACACAAAGAAAATAAAACAACAAGAAGCTTAATAAAATTATAAACTATGTGTTCATGTGAAAATTATCGGCCTCTGTTAATTTTTCAAACTCTTTTCTTTTTACCGTAACATAATTGTGACATGACAATGTTGTTCTTTGTCTGACGAAGAAAATCTGAAAAATCATTATTCTGTGTAAAATTACGTATGCGAACAACACTTTTTTATTTCAGATAACTAGTTAAACATTTTATTAAATAGCATGACAAAGATGTTAATTATTATACCCTATTATTGTAATGTCTATGTATATTATACGTCAACAATAAATACATTTTATTTATGTACAGATGACGTTGAAAATAAGAATCAAAAATTCTATATTTGTACGAAACGGTAAATGAAAAATATTGATAATATAATATCACATAAGAACATCGCCGTGACTTTCCCGCGCGTTTATAGTATAGCGCCATGAATGCGCCACTTACGGGTGAAATTCGAACTACTTTGCGTCATGAACATGAAGGCTGCTGTAGTGGTTTGTGCGTGTCGTGTTTGTGTTCGGTGTTCGCAGGTTTATTTGTTTTTGTCTATGTACGAAGCACACAGTGAGTGTACATCGAAATAGATTTAAAGCTGCGAGTAAAGGTGAGTTGTATATCATTTTATATTATGGTTATGTAATATAATATTCCTCAATTACTTTTGACGATGCGAATGTCTCCATGAATAAATTACATGTATTAGTTGCATTAAAATTTTATTTTAATGATCGAATTACGAACTTCTGTCCGTAGCTGTGTCATTATAAACGATAAATATGCTATTTATAAATGTGAGAATGACATAACCTCAAAAATATATTTTATGCAAAATGTAATTTGTGTGGTGTATTTGTGATTAGTTAATGTCGTCATTTGGCATACAAAGAATAAATATTCTACAAATAAGCATTGTTGACTGTGTTTATGTCAGCACGTAGCATTTTTGGCGATTAACGTTAATGATATTTAGGCGGGAAATCACATTAGCTTGCTCGACTGCATAATCCGTGCTAGCTAGTACTTGGTAGCCAGATGTATTTAATTTAATGTTATTTTGTTTAACTTCTTTCAGGATATCCATAAAAGACTAAAATAAATGTTGCCGCCTAAACATAGACCAATTTATAACATTTGACAACATGAAGCAAGGATCATCTGATAAGTTATCGGCAAAGAGAAATGGTTATCAATCTGATGATGACAATGTACGCTACAAAATTAATACGAAACTATTAAATAATGCTGGGAAATCCAATTTAAAACCGAGTAAAAAGCCAGAGCCAGTAAAGATAGAAGATGATGAGCATATTCGTTACAAGTTCCCAACAGCAATTACAAAAAACAGATCACCCGAAAAAAAGCCTAAACCAAAGTCCAAAATTAAGGTTAATTTTTGGAGCAGTAAGCAAAATGTTAAACGGCTGCATAATAATCATAGCCAAGTCATAGTTAAACAAAATACTAATCGCAGGCACACAGTAGGAGCAATATCTGAAATGTCACCATCAACAAAGCCAAAGCCTGCTGTTAAGGTTCGTAAACGAGTATCATTCCTTCCATCACCTCTTTTCTCTGATAACCATGTTCCTATGGTGACTGTACCTGATGATTTAACCATTCAACTTAATGAAGAAGAGGCAAACGACCTTGGTGAAGACTTAAACCATGCATTTGTAAATAGTGATAGTGGTAATGATGACGCAAAGTCTGATCCTCCACCTAAGAAGAAAGCTAGAACCTCAACAACTCAAACAAGCCCCAGAAGTTCAAAAGGAAAGCGAAGCAATGATGAATTGGATTCTGGACCTCGTGCAAGTGATAATGAACTTGAATTTTTTTCTAAATATGTAGTTCAAAAACTGAGAAGAATGGAAACCAATCAACGTATATATTCTGAAAATTTGATCAACACTGTCCTTATGTTAGGACAACTCGGCAAACTAAATGGTAAATCTAAAATAGGTGACACATAATAATATTTACTAGTAGTAATCATAGTTAAGTACATTTCATATATTTACAACTTGTTAGTTATTTTCTTAAAAACCTTGTTATTGTTTTAAGTAATTGTGACTGTTGTCCACAAATTTAACTTTACATATAATTATTTGTTTAGGGTAATAATGTGATGCTGTCTTTTTAAGGTGCAATGATGTGAACTTAAGTCACTGGAACTTATTTACAAGTTGTATATGTATTTTGTATTGATTTCCTTTATCATCATTTTCGTATGAAATTGCATGTGTTTACAATTATTTTGACAAATTTATTTGTACTCATTTTATATTGTTTAAGAAATATACATAACATCTTTGAGTTTTAATAACTTATTACCTTTTTTTTGTTTCTTTTTTATTGTGTAACAAAAATAGTTAGCTAATTATATCAAAGTTGATTTGGGCAAATATTATTTACATAATTAGCCAAGGAAAACACCAGGATTCTAATTTTTTTTATGTAATATTCATTATATTTAAACATATTTTATCCGTTAACGCATAATATAAGTAATAATAATTAATTTTAAGCTCACAGATGTTGCATTTATGTCTTCTACCTGCATATTTTTATGATGACAAGAATAATTTCATATGTAACCATCAGTTATACAGTCACAGGACAGCGGGGTATATAGCATATTTGTGTTCCAGTTTAAAATAATTAAAACTTATTGTTACTTGAGGTAAATTATTGGATCTAGGAGCCAGAACTTCTACTTGTTTAACCAGTTACAAAATCCCAAAAATTCGATATACAATATTGTATGATACAAAGTGCAGTGTTTGTTTTTGTATGCCATATTTATGGTGCTTAAAATAATGCATTAAGTGTTACAATGGTATTTTATCAGCAAAGATTACCTCTGTTTATTATTTAACAAATTTAATACCCCATTAAATTTTGTTACTTCATGTATTGTATTAATTTATAGCTAAAGCTAGGATATTTTTCTTGTTACAATATAATACAAGTTGAATATAATGAATGTTGGAATTATGTAGACCTTTGTAATTTCTGCCATTATCCTGAGATCGTCGCACAACACTACAGATTTTACACTCTTAGGATATAATTGAAAGTAGCTATTGTTGTATATATTGGGTTACATAGTTATACTTGCATTCTGTGATTCGACGTACATATTTTGGCACAAGGGTC
This sequence comes from Phareas burnsi, assembly GCA_018249415.1. NCBI lineage: Eukaryota > Metazoa > Arthropoda > Insecta > Lepidoptera > Hesperiidae > Phareas > Phareas burnsi. The sequence goes on along the minus strand of DWKL01001378.1, from coordinate 7,436 downwards.
TATGTAAATATTAAATATATATGAGAGCAATTTCATAAAATCTATACATATTAGGTAGGTATCTACAATACTGTTGCAAGAATAGTGTTTACAATTAGTAGTAATAGCATATTGTCTTTGTATTTTGACTCAGATTTACAGATATTATAAGATTTATTGATGTGGGACTGCCTTACTAATAAATTATTATAAAAACGATGTTTTTCTAAATTACCCCTCATTCCATGATTCGTTGGTTAAGTAACAATTAAGGAAAAACTTTCTAACTTGCCGACACACAAGACAAATATCTAATCGATTCAAATCAGGAATTCTCTAGTGTTGACTCTAACTAGTGACGGAAATCGTAACTGATGTCATGAGATTCGTTGTATTTGGCTGTGCGTCTGTAATCATTAACTCCATTTGAGTGGGAGATTTAGGAAGTCATTACTTCAATGACTAGGCTATATGTTTTTTTATTTAATTGAAATATCTATATGTATTAGAAAGAGGTTGAAAAATATAAATTCTTAAGTGTATTCAGTTCAGTAAAAGTATCGAACACAGAATTTGTAAAAAGCTCAACATTTAATATATGACTCGTAGTAAAAATCATGAAAAAATTTGAAGTGTGAATAAATTTATCACTTTATTTTTACTTTGAGATCCCATCATACAACTTTTAAGTATGTCATATAATCCCAAAAATACTGAGGCAATATATTTTTCTCGTTTTGATTAAATGCTATTTATATTATTATTTTAAATAAACATGAGGCATCTGTTCTAGAAATCTGGCCGGAATAATACATATTGATATATACATACATATTTTACGTATCATTAAATATCACCTAATAAAATGAAGTACTAATGTAGTTCGTAAACCTGCATAGTCTGTTGTTGAATAAAGTATAGACAATTAATTCTGTGTTCTGTGTAAGGTACTATGTAATGTAGGTAAGGATTGAAGTTAGTATTTATACACGTTAGCTAAGCTTAGTTACCTATGATAGTACATAGCGTACATAATCATGTTATGTTACATTTATTGATATTTATAAAGCATTACAATTTTAATAAAAAAAATATTGGCTTAGCTCAAATCTAGATACCGCTTGAGTAACAACATTTTAGTCTAATATTGTTACAGAATTTATAAATATTAAATGTGAAACGGGCACTCACGATATACCATAGTAAGCGATATCGTTTGGGTACTTTTTAATTATTGCAACAATTTATAAGTCATTTTTTTCATATTAAATGTAACATGTACGTATCAAAATGTATCTATGACATAATTTATGTTCCTATTTGATCATAAATTATCTATATATTTATTAAAAATATTTGTAGCTAAGAGGAAGACAATTTATGAGGCTCTAAATTTTTTCTTATCTTTTCTATCCACTACAATGTTGCGTACCTACAATAAATTCGCTTATCTAATTTATATAAGTAAGGCGTGATAGCGTAGTAGTTAAATCTCCAGACTCTTACACTGGGTCTCAGGGGTTTGAATACTACAAGCACCTCTGACTTTTCGAAGTTATGTGAGTATTAGAAATTAATTTTCCTTAAATGAACGGAAAATTGAAGTCTACTAATCCGTATTTGGCCAGCGTGGTGGACTATGCTCTAACCCTTCTCGTTTTTGAGATGAGGCCCAGCAGTGGGACATTAATAGATTGATTGATGATGATGATAAATACCTGCTGTAATATTTTTGTTACAATTCATAATTTCGTGATGTCACGTCATGTCATCTATTGCCACTATGTGGATTTGTAGCGTAGTTAAGTTCGACGAACTGTTTTAAAATAGTACAGTAAACTTAAAAAAACATTGGCACTCCATACACGCAATTGAGACATGGAAACAAACTCACAAGCGTAACATTTAAGAGGTTTTAAAAAATCATAAAGTAGTAGTTTACTAGCAGTCGACAAAATTGTGCACGAAAAAAATTAAGTTAGTGCAAATTAAAAAACACTGAACGCAAATTCATTTGAATGAGATACGTTAAGTCATTTTTGAGCTAGGCATCCTATATTTAAGATTATACACTTTCGCGTAAATATTTATAAAAGCTTTCTCAACTTACAGCCACACAGTAGGAGAAAGCCTGTGGTTTTCATGGATATATACAAAGACAAGTACATAAACAAAAACTGGGTCTGGGCCCAGAACAAAAATCTACATCCATCATTTCAATTTCAGCTTGGTCGGGAATCGCTCCCGGAATCCTTTGCGGGTCGTCAATATTATATTGATATACTATAATTATTTTGAAATTTTAACTGTGAACATTCGATACGCAGCCAATATTCACAATATGCTGATATTCCTCACACGTGAGGTATTCCGTGAACGCTATGACATGGGCTCTTCAAAAAAGTTGCAAAAAGAGCTCTTTGAAGCCGGCTATGCATTGCTCTTCTGCAAATATCCGCAAAAAGTAGCTAAGTTTTGCAGATGTGGGTGTGATTTTTCCACCATTCGATGTGATAAGAGACGTATACATTAACAGCAACGTGTCTGTAGCCGGCTTCAACCCTATTTGAGGACGGATTACACATGTCCATGGGCAGCAATGTCTTTTCACCGTCAAATGGGCTGTTCGTTTGCCACTTATGTGTTATATAAAAAAAAATTGGAAGGTGCGAGAATTCTTCGTCGAATGAGTACTATAACAGAAGTGGTTGCAATTTCAATGTTTTCTATGTTATAAAAAAAATAAATATGGCAGGTGCAAATTTCTTCGTCGAATTAATATAACGGGTATTTGCACTTTCATGGTTTGGCTTGAAGGATATGGTCAGGGCGAACCTACTTATCTGTGGCGTAGTCCTAATGCATCTGTGATCGATTTTAGCTACCATGAAACGATTATTTCTCTGAAAATTAAAAATAAACGTCTTAAGATTTATAATTTATTATTAATGAATCCAAGTTACTAAATTATTAGATAAATACTATCAATACTGTTATCCTTTTTTATATGTCTTACTATATATATTATATTAATGCGTACCAAAGATATAGCAATAAGCTTATCGAAAATAAAAATCGTCGCTAACGTAATAGTGGTAGAAAAGATATTGGTTTTGAGACCTATGTAGATAACCTATCTATCTACTTTTGTAAACAACCTTAAGTACATCGAATCTTAGCGTTATCTCTAACATAATATTGAGGGCTATATAGGCTTACAATGGAATGGATAATAATAATAATCTGTAAATTTATCCCTGTAACTTCCTAAGCAAATATGTAATACGTACGTAGGTACTTACGTTTATATGGATAGGTAATGTAAATTTGTATGTATACGGCATACTAACTCATATCGCTATCACTTCAATAACTAGTTAACCGCGATTTTGTTCGTGTAATTTTTAGAAATGGAAAATTTGTTACAGATGTCCTTGGATAAAGGTTAAATTAATAACAGTAATAGCTCAGTCATATGATTTTCGGTCTTTCAGAATACGAATCCAAGGTACGAATCCCAGGTAAGCGTCTCTAAGTTAAAAGTTATAGTTATAGTTAGTTATAGATTATTACTTGCTTTAACGATGACTAAAACGTGACATGAGTAAACCTACGTACTCGAGTGACTAGTTATGGACTACAGTCCAGTGTAGTCGAAGAATTGTAAACCATACAAAATTAAGATCAGGACTCCTTTATCTAAAAATGTATTTGATATCTAATTTAAAACTAAACATTTCTATAAACTACCTTATTCAACATTTCTTGTAAACGTATTGGGTAATGACGAACTGTCGTTCGAATTTCTAGTTCTATACATATATAGAGTAAAGGAAAATCCTTCTAACTAAAGTAATGTCAGCTCGCTACTTACCGCCGCGCGTCATTTTCTGCGTACCAATGATTTAGAGACCGCGAAATGTTACACCTACTTGTAATATCTAAACTATACCGCCGAATTAGTGATACAGAGTGCAAATTATCTCCGTTAAATAATAACGGATAATAAACAATATATTTCTGATAATTTTTTTGCGTTCCGTACAAAAGTTGTTAAAATTGAACATAGATTCGTTCGGAGGTCTGGTTGTCACGGTCATTAATATCTTCTTTTTTAATTCTCTGAACACTGTGTTTTCATTTTTTTATTGCGTATCAAAACTAGTTGTGTTACTTTTACTCAATATTTTATATTGATAAAAATACGCGGTAGGTGCAAAACTGTTTTTACAATCATTTTTCTTTAATCGTAGCAAAACTTTCCACAGTTACCTAAGTAAATAGTTTTAAAGGTGCGGGAGGGGACGTTCACAACACAATATGAGATAATGGAAATGTCACATCATGCAGTGGAGAAAACAACTCGCCTATCTAGAATTCAATATTACGTAACAATCTTTAATACTGTTTAGCGTCCATTAAATACGATAGGATATAATAATAGGTAACTAATAGGTATCTAGGGTATAGTGTTTCTTTGTGTTGAAGGTATTGACCAACCTTCTAAAACTAAAGGTAAACTATACATCAGTGGTCATTTATAAGGTTATAATTATACCGTATTGTTTAAAATAAAAGTCGCAAAGAGGAATTTTTTTAATGTTTGAAGAGTAGCAAACGATCGTGCAGGCTACCTGATGTTGAGTGGTCATTGCAGCCCATGGACACCTGTATCTAACCTCAAACAAAAATGAAGATCTATCTGAGGTTGTATGTAGATGCGTCCCTCGACTCGTTTGCAAGTGTACCTAACGACCTCTCCAACCTAAACGCAAGAATCGCTTCTCGACGGATTGTGATGATGGCCGTGGTCCCCGGTCGAACTTTAGTTCAACCACCTATCAAAAATTTGTGTTTTATTGTCACCTGCGTTGACGCTGAAATTAACATCACGAAGAAATTTACACGTCGGTGATAATGTTCTTAAAATGCACGAGGACAATAAATTACTGTTACTAGACCGGCATCGTGGACTGTCTACATATTCTGAGGGGCGACTTGAATCCGACCGCGGAATAGCAATATAGGCTGATGATTAAATTATTTATTTCTCTGCGCGGTTAACTATACAGGTCATAGAGATTATTAAAAAAAATTCGTATCACTTGTGTGTATATGTGTCAAAAAAAAAAGTTATATCTATGCTCTAGAATTAAACTGTTATTGTCGGATTTAAGGAAATTCTACTGAATACAACAGGGTATAGTCGGTATTAAATACTCCAGTTAAAAATATTTATTACACAGAAATCTGCATTCCAAAGGTGAAAGATATGTGTAAACAAATTAAATGATAAGCATCAGTATAGTTACGCAGCTGAATAGAGCGTGTTGTTAGAAAACGGTTGCTAGGCGACGTCAGAGCGGCCACGCTACATCCGGCGCCAGCCCAGTCGAGTCGCGCCCGCCCTTGCTAGCGGCCCAGTGCCGCCCGCCCGCGCCTTCTCGTTGACGATTCACGCGAATATCCTATCAATATGTATTGATAACCCTAATGTGTACGCTTATAAGAATTTATTGCAAAGAAAAAAAACAGCTGTTAAAATATTACATAGTCATTTGAAAGTGAATTATTTATAAAAATATTGCCAATTCGGTGGTCATTGCTCGCAAACAGAATTTACTCAGTCACGCAAATCAAACCTTTTACAATTACGAGTGTACAACATTCAATGGCAATTTATTCGTTTTTTGGGCTCAGAGTAATTAAAGTTGTCTGCGTTTGCGTTAAAGCTTTTTAAGCTGATATGACAAATTGAAGAATTTTTAAAATCTACATAGTTGAAGATGGATATAGTACATCGATTGCATTACCTTGTTTTGTCCCAAAAATCTGATCTCATGACAATGGAGAGAGAACAGAGGATGCGCATGCGACGGCAGTCGAGTCTTCCCGAGTACACCAAAGCCAACAAAATGCGCCAACGTTTCGAACAAGCTTACTTTAATGACGTAAGTTTACTATTTAGACATCAATAAAAGTTTTTATTAGTAACAGCCAAGTGGTAAAATTCCGGTGTCACATGCTGCTGGCCCGGATACCACGCTAACACTTCTGATTTTTTTTAATAATGTAGATATTAAATATTACATATAAATTATTTTAACAGTAAACGTGACATAAATCGTGAAAAAACCTACATGGCTGAGATCTACATAAAAGTTCTCAAATGTGTAATAAACTAATAAATGTAACTTAAAAACGTAATCATCAATTGTAATGCTCTGGTAAATTACGTTTCGTATAATATTATCCGAGGCTTTAGTAACTTATGCTTAATAATGTCTAAGTTTAAAAAAAAACGTTTTGCATTGCCTTAAATTATCTAACTCACATAGATGGAAACGGGTTCTATCTATTTTATGTTTGTGTAATCGAAAATATTTCTAAGTACCTAAGAACTAGGTACCCCTTATTTGCTACAAACCACTCGGCACTAATTTAGTCCACTGAAGGGAAATTTTCAATCAAGTTTGCGTGCGGCGGAAAAATCACGTGAATGAGGACACAGTAATCCTACAAACGAATATTCAGGAAAACGAAAACCTTTGTGGAACTTTTAGCTTATTTTATTTCCAAGTAATATTATGTATTTGAATCTATTTACCATTTTTATATTATGTAACGAGTTCTCACGATTTGCGGTTTTTTGAATTGCCTATATTTCAAATAGTGAGTACTCGTTACATAATATAAAAAAAAATGTATAATTTCCGCGATAATATTAGCTTAAAATCATCTATTTACCATTGCCAGTAGAATTCTATAGACTACATAAGTAGCTAACAAAATAGAAGTGTATACTATGATTTAAAAAAACCTGACATTTACCAACCTCGTTGATTATTGCCACGATGCCAACATATATAAACCTGTTTTAAATTTGGTATTTGTGGGGGTATTTCTATTTCATATTTGAAAAATATGTAGGGTTCCGTGTATAAATGTAAACACCGGGAACAAGGACGGCGAAAGCTTGTTTTGAAATAATCGGATTGAACTATCCTCACACGCCAGGATTCGCCTTAAATAACAATAACTTTACCCGTTACACTTGGAGGAACACCTTATGTTTGTTATTATTGCTTTGTAGGTGTTGGTATAATGAAATACCTTAAAAGAATGATTCCTTTCATAAAATTTTCCTTACATAAATAATTTATTGTACTGATTTGAGAAAATGTAACCATGAGTACGTGAATACGTTTATAGGATTCTAACTAAAATTTAAGAATAATAATTTTATGCCTTTTCGAATTAATTACCTACATACGACATCTTAGTATTATGATTGCAACTACACGTTAAAGTCAACAAACAAGTAAAATAAACATCACTCCACAAAAGAAGTTATGAAATTTAATTTGAACGGTAAGAAAGGGTAGAGTATTATCTTGTAGTATCTTGGACAGACCTGATAAATAAAAATAGTTGAAGACGGTATGAAAAGGAATGTT
>DWKL01001377.1:0-14813 GCA_018249415.1 Phareas burnsi | reverse complement strand
ATAGGTATTTATATTTAGCTTTGATTAATTGAAAATACGTACCTCGACACTGAAGGAACCAAACTGATATTCGAGGCTTTGTATATTTTGTTTTATTAATTCTACGCTTTTGCTGAATTCTCCTGTCAACAAAAAAAAACATTTTTAATCACAAATTGATAGATATATAAAGTACTTCAGTCGTGATATCTTCTGTTTAATTATTCGGTATTAAAGTTTGTCTTTAATTGCATAACGAACTATTTTAACGGATCGAGGTTTCCAAAAAGATTATGAGGTTCAGCGCTCAATACGCACCGAGGTCCGCGTAAAGGCGCGCGAGGCGGTCGGCGGCGACCCGCAGCGAGGAGTGATGCCTGTGCCACACTTGTTGCTTCACTTTGAACGCCGCGTGCATTTTCTCGCATTTTTCTTCAAGGGACGCAACGCGATCCGCTGCAAAGTCACATGCATGTGGGGTTGATTGTAACCTTTACCATTATTACAATTATGTTGCCATAACTGCCGTTTTCGTTAGGCCCAAAGATACACATGAGATAAAAGTAGGTTCTGGGTATCCAAGTCGCGCATTTGGTATTATTATAATTTCCTTTTACAGTGAACGAACGATAACACCGTCAATGAACTTACTAAGCGTTTTTTTTTGTTTGAAGAGTAGCAAACGAGCGTACATCCCATTTGATAATGTTAAGGGACCACTGCAGCCCATTAACTTCAAACAGAACTCGAGCCTTATCTGCTGAGGTCGTACGTAGATGCGTCAATAATCTCGATGGCTACGGTGGTCGTCTATCTGCAAGTGTATCCGGCAACCACTGTTCTCCAACCGAAACACAAGAATTGATTCACGACGCATAAAAAGGGCGGTGGTGCTACCTCCCTGAAAAAACTATCCACCAGGGTTGTGAATTCTCCATAATGCTCTCAGGATCTATCAATCTTAACACGTTGACTGCGGCGGCTAATATTGGAAACGTGCGGCGCGCAACACAACAGGTTCAGTACGGCGGCACGCACCGTATATATGCGAGCCGCACGGGTAGCTTGAACAGTAAAACACGAGAGGTGCGTTTGCCACAGTCAAAATGTTAAACGGAAATCGACTACGACCTAAATCCTACTCGTCCTAAGAAACCCGAGGCAGAGCAATGTGCCAGTATCAGTGGCTGGTGGCCACTCACCTTGCAGCACCAGATCCTCGGCGCGGTCGATGGCGGCCAGCGCACGCTCCAGGTTGAACTCGGCCGGGCATTGCTGGCACTGTGCGCGCTTGCCGTGCCACAACACCGGCCCCTTGCACGACTGGCACGCGTACGACGTGAACAGCAACTGCGTGTTCATTTTTTATATATGTGTGAAGCAGTTAAGCGAGCAATCAAGTTGATGTTGAGTGGTCAATGGAGCCTATGGACACACACATCTGACCTCAAACAGTAGAACTGCTTCGCTGCTGCGTACTTCCTCGGATGAACTATAGTTCTATCACCTAACAAATTCATCTATATATGTAGGTGTTACAGCTTTTTTTGGACTGGTTTCGAAGACATCAATGACACGCTTATAACGGTGACTGCCTTATAACGGTGTGAAACTACTGTTTGGAGGGAAGAGCTGAGGTACTAATGCGATGCTATTCGATGCGATGTATCAGATAGAAACTTTTACAGTGAACGGAGAGTAATAGGCGTGGTCCTACTAGATTCGTTGAAAAGTTCCACATGGATTTTTTAGTCTAATCAACCTATCTGCATTGATAGTGTGGTTGATTCTCCAGGCCTCCCCCATTTGTGGAAAGAGACCTGTGCCCAGCAACGGGACATACAAGTGTTGCAGCCACCTCCACGGAACTAATGGAACTAAAATAATTCTTGAAGTGGCTCCATTCAAAATTTTAAACTATACTTACGACGAAAAATGTGTACAACACAATTATTCATACTAGTCTATAGCTAAGTTTATTATACAGAACGGCAGTGTTTTATGTCAAGTATCATAACAAGACAGACGGACCACAGAGTCGCGACGGTCGCAGTCGATGCAGGCGGCGCACGCGCATGTGAACATGTACTGTGCACGGAGACGCGCGCGGCGCTGCGCCGCGGGCTCCCGCGCTCTATGCGGCCCGTAGCAGTTGGACACCTCCGCGCCCGCCGCCAGCTCGCGTGAACCCCGGATTATAAGGCGACTTTTGTAGAAACTGGAAATTAACGCAATCTTCACTATATACTATACTATTATAGCTATATACTATTATATACTTTTGTAGCCCCACTCTAGGATTCCGTATCGCCATGGATACATACAAAGACTTATAGAGAATGCCACCAGACATTAAGTCCGCCCATTGCCCTTATTGCAAGGTTTCACTATAAAGAGTAAATAAATAACATATATAAAGACCAGTACACGAATATCCATTTAGGGTGTTCATGTACTTTCATTTACAGAACAAGGTCGAAATTCATTTAGATTTTAGCTTGGCCGGAAATCAAACCCAGAGCCCTCTGTGAGCACAGCAGCGGGACAGTAAGGGGTTGATGATAATTATACAACAGAGACGCGCAACAAGCGACATCATTATTAGTTGTCTGACATTCGCGATACATAAAATGTTGCACTCGAATTACTTTTGAAATAAAGTTGAATCTAGTATAATTTATTTAATTCGCGTGTTATGCTAAAATTGCCATAAGACGCGCAACTCAAACGGGCATAGAAACCACGCCTCCGTCGCATATCTATCCTCTTATGTTGTTCTGTAGTAAAAACATTGACAAAACTGGCTTACGTGTTAATAATGTTTGGATCGCACGAGTGGTTCATCATAGCCGCCGACGGATATATCGCGGTCGCTCTACGAACTTCCTTTTCAGTCAACGTTCGGCCTGTGGTAACATTAAGATTTTATCAGATACATATTCTTAAACAAATCTTATCACTTAAAAAGCACGCTAGGTGTATAGTCATATTTCTACCGAAAACATGTTTTAAACGATGTGTTCTTGTTTGAAGAGTATGATGAGGGCGGACACTTGATCATTTGCCACTTCTATGCTTTAATAAAATATATAGCACGCAGTTCATTTTGTTCACGTAGTAGGAAATTCATATTCATATACAGCAGAACGCAGCACCCATTTCATATATATATACAGCGTGGTAAATGATCATTGCCGCCCATGGACAGCTGTAATAAACCACAAATAGAATTGAAGCCATACCCGTGATCGACCAGATATACGTTGCTGCCCGTGAGGACTAAGCTGGAACGACTCGTGTAAGCGTCTCTTTTTGATCACCCATCAAATCAGTGCATTGCAGCGCTTAGACAAAAATAAGTGCGGCAGTGGTACTTCCGAATTCGGAACTACAAAGGTTTCCACCCCATCCAAAGTACCACTTAGCAACCAAAGTTCATACTTAACTAGAATAATTAATTTTGTTTAAATGTAGGAAGAGTAGCAAACAAGCGTGCAGGCCACCTGATGTTTGGTGGTCACTGCAGCTACGGCCCACATCGAACTGCAAAGGACTGCAGTCCTACCGTTCGAACGCGTACTACTGAGGACTAAGATAGTCGTCAAGCTGTAAGTGTATGCAGCAACCACACCTCCCCAACTGAAACATGAGTTGCTGTAGCATGTTGACTGACGGTGATATTTCTTTTATCGAAATGTACTTAATCTTCCTAGTGAGCTAAGAATAAATTCACAAAGTATTTACACACAAAACAACAAACGCTTTCTACGGTCAGAGCCCCATCCTCACCCCGAGATACCCTATGTTGTGGGTGCAATGGATAAATACAAGATGAGTATACAAATGTTGTTAAGCACTTTGACTGCGACAAACGCACCGTCGTGTTTAATGTCCGAGCCACCCATACGGCTCGCACGCATACGGTGTGTGCCGCCGTACTGAAACATGCCTGTTGTATTGCGCGCCGCACGGGTGAATTGTTTTGAATATTAGCCGCCGCAGTCAACGTGTTAGCAGTAGTAAGGCCTCAGATAGACGTATGTTCTCATATAGAACTTCAATCCTGTCTGAGGTTAGATGTCCATTCCATTCCAGTGACCACTTAAAATAAAGCGGCCTGCACGCTCGTTTGCTATATAAAACAAACAAACACTCATACCTAGAACAGATAGTCTAGCCGATAATCGAACCCTTTGCGTGTCAGACCGGTATGGTAACCGCTGCGCCACGCGCGTCGTCAATCGCTTACCATTTCTCCCGTCATCCTGCTCGACAGTACACAGGCTCAGCGTAGCGTGCCCATTGCACACGAGCTGCCCCAAACTGCGCAGAATCAGCGCAGCCGCGAACAGCTTCAGCTGATGGTCAGCGAGGATGAACGGCAGCCGAGACGGCAGGAACTCAAAGAACGACGTGAACTGCTCCAAGTATAACGTCAGCATTGCCGCTGTCTGGGAAGTTTTGTTATATTTTGTAGGGATTGGAAATTTAATGGACTAACGCTTTCTTCACTTATAGTCCAACTCTAGGATTCCGTGTCGCCATGGATACGTACAAAGACTAGTAAACAATTTTTCAGTTTCGGGACATTCAGCTACTTCTGAAGTTTCATATCATTTGACGACCCGCGTAGCGCAGCGGTTACCTATATTCCCTTGGCTGAGGCGTTGTCGCCGTGTCATTATCCATACCTTACATAAAATAACTTTTCTTGTAACCTATTCACGTCCGAACCACTAGACTACCAACGATTTCCGATCCGGAGCAAATGCTGAACATATCCGAAAGAAAGATGTATATCATAGTAAGATATTAAAAGGGATAAGGATTTATATTTAATCACTTCACTACAGAAAGTAGGTATGTGTACTCATGAACTGATAAAACGTATGTACATAGCTCTTCAGAGCTCATGTTGTACATAGGTGAGTATAACTCTACAAGTGTGCAAAAATTATAGTATGTAACGTGAAATAAATATAATTTAACATAAAATAATAATATTAACAACTCCATCAATCCGCATTGAAGCAGCGGCGTGGAGTATGCTCTAGGCCTCTCTCAGTTGTGGGAAGAAATCTGTGCCCAACAGGGCGACATATAAAGGGGTGGAGCCAATAATATTTATTCAAATAATTATAATAATGTGTCATACCCAAAAATCATTCAATTAAATGTCACGTGCAATAATTATTTATAAATCATAATTTGAAAATTTTGGAATGTCATAAAAATTACGTTCAAGAAGCCAATCGTTGAGTTTTGTTTTAAAACGGATCCGGAGGAAATCCAGATCGGTTATATTGGGCGTCGGAAATTCTCTTACAATAATGGGTAGTTTATTATGTATGTCAGTTATTGAAAAATATGTGAATGTTTAACGTGTAAACCTATTTAAGCTAAATCACTCACCAAAGCATATTGTATGTAGTCTGTATTGTTCATTTTATCGAAGTTTGTGACGAGATTAAACATTCTGTAGAAGGGAGGCGCCTCCGTTTTGTACACGTGTATATTGTCTACGGACGAGTAGCTCTGGAATATGTCGGCCGCCGTGGCGGGGTGCGACACGTGGCGCGGTAAAGCCGGGAATCCTTCGTGGGCAGTTAATAATAATACCCTGTAAAATGATCAAAACTTTAATATTACGTTATGTAAATATGTATACAAGTGTTGTCAAATTTTAAAAGAATAACTTTTATACCTACTTTTATTATATAGTTATATTATGGAATTAAAATATACTACATTTAAATTTCATTATATTCATCATCATCAACTCATTAATGTCCCACTGTTGGATACGGGTCTTCTCTCAGAATGAGAAGGGTACAACGACGGTCAAATGCGGATTGGCTGACTTCACACACCTTCGAGAACTTGACAGTGAACTCTCAGGCATGTAGATTTCCTCACGATGTTTTCCTTCACCGTTAATGCAATTAATAATTAGTTCCTAAGACGCATATAACTTCGAAGAAACAGAAGTCTTCGAGAATCAGAAGAATTCGTACTCCGGACATCCAGGGTGAGAATCCGGAATCTTAACCACTAGGCTCTCATTGCTTCCATTATATAATAACTTAATTTTAAAAGTCTGAGGATAACTTCTCGCGACTGCTTTTATCACTATATCCTTACCCTTGTTGCAGCTGTCACACATATATTTGAATACGTCCAAGCGAAAAATCGCACACAACAATAACCATACACACAAGAACACTGTTATGTAATTAGTATTCACACATTCACACGTCAAACACGTCATTATGGTATGACGTCATTGTTACTTGAAACAGTCAGATATTTGCATTTCCCTTTGAATTACCTTTGCAATAAGATTGAATTTGGTTTGATTTGAACCACGCCTTTTCCGCACTTCAATCGCCTAGGAATGTTGTTCTGACATGCATGTATTTGGTTACTTTGTCCATAACGTACAACGTCGGATGTAACTATTTACGAGCTTACCTCAGGGCTAAGTGTGCGATGCCTATGGTAGGGAACAGGTCGCTCTGTGCGCCAACGCACTCCCAGCGGTGGAAGGCGGAAACGGCTCGCGCCCGACAGCCCAGCCCACAATACACGCTGCGAGAGCACTCCATACAACTGACAACAAAACAGGAGAGTGCTTTCATTCACTAGGAGAATGCTTTTATTCACTAGGAGAGTACTTTTATTCACTAGGAGAGTACTTTTATTCACTAGGAGAATGTGTTTATTCACTGGGATAATGTTTTTATTCAGTGTGAAAATGTTTTTATTCACTGGGAGAATGTTTTTATTCACTGGGAGAATGTTTTTATTCACTGGGAGAATTTTTTTATTCACTGGGAAAATGTTTTTATTCACTAGGAGAATGTTTTTATTCACTGGGATAATGTTTTATTAACTTTATTCACAGTATAGAAGAATCCTCAACTATCCTTGACTAGGTACTTTCAAGATACCGCCATAGACGTTCTCAAATTCTTTACGTTTGATAAAGCGTGACCATTTTATAAACAAAATATATAATTTACAAAAGAAATGCGTATTGAATCAATTAATAAATCCGAACATCACCTAACAAACTAAAAGATGGGTTAAAAGGGATTTATTATGTAATTTACAAATTTGTAAGTGACAACGATGACTATAACCTAAGTTAAGACAACTAAAATAATCATCAATATCTAAATTCATAATATGATTGACGCAACAGGTCCCTGTTGAAAATGAAAAACGATATGGTCACTTTGCATATTTACATAAGTCCATGTACTTGTGTATTCTCTATTTATATATTATCTATTATACAGATATAATTGTACTGGAATCCTATTCTCTTGTGCTACATTTGACTGGCAGATAATAATTTTACATATAAATCATGAGAGGCCTGTCTTTTTAACATTAAGCTATTACTCGTTTTAGCAATACCCCGTGATTTCGTCCGCGTGGTGACTGACATCAGCCATCGTAGTAATGGAAAACCCTTGTATTAAAAACTACACATTCATCTTATTCAAACCAATTTTCATTTTCAAGCTCTAATACCTTTTTTTTTTGGAGAGAGATTCGTGCCTGGTATTGAAATATAAAAAGGGTAGCAGCCAATAGTATAGATAGAAACAAAATAAATGAATGAGGGCTGACTCACGGCACTGAGTTAACGTCTGCCTGGCAGCACATCTCGCAGACGGCGTCATCGCACGGCAGCGTGACCCACGCGTACGGCTCCTCCGCGAACAGCACGTCGCCGCGCTTCGTGCTCTCCTTGGCGACCACGTATCTACCCGCCACGTCGCTGCGCCTGCAACGAACGTTCATTAAACACAAACGTGATATGAAAAGCATTTATTTTATGTAGGTACGCACGATTTAATCCTACTAAAGTTTGAGGATGGTGGAGCCATTCGTGGTTGGACTCCGGAGGTTCCATCGCCACACCTATTTCTACCTTGTAAAGGGTGTGTTAAAAGATGCTACGTTCTGGTTCCTAGGGCATAGTAAAGAAGCACTTACTGGGTGCGTGGCAATTTGGTCCTCAACAGCAGAATCTAGGGCCGATCTCAGGTTGGATGTTAATTCTATTATGTGTTGATTACAGATGTTCATGGGCGGCAATGATCACTAATCATCAAGTGGACTGCACAGTTATTTGATAATACCTACAATAGCACTGCCCCCTAACCTCCTGTGGATGACGTTAAAAGCGACTAACGCCTAGCGTAGACGACCTCGTATAAATGTAACAAGCCCTTATTAAATGTATAATGCAAACATCTGGCAAAATATTGATCTTCCAAAATTCAGAGCGAGCATAACTAACTCTCGTTGTCTCTAACCGATATATATTTTGACAGATTCTTACTGGTTTGATCATTTACTAATTAGGGATTCGATTTGATCCATTTTAGAATTTAATATAGATTTGAACTCAAGATTTTTGTGCCCATTTTTATTACCATTTGACAAAAACAAAATTCCTTCATAAAACTCACCGAAGTTCAATGGCATTTGATGCTGCATTAAAGTTGGGGTTCGTACCCTTGTAACAATTTGGTGGTACAGGATCCTCTTCTCTATTGACTTCATCTTTTAAGGCTTCTAATTTCATCTCCAAAATCTTTATGTGCTTTTCAAATTCCACTGTAACAATATAATTTTATGTAAAAACATATAATCGAACGAGAAATTATTTAATTATTTGTATATAAGGACAAGAGAGTAAGTGTCAATAGTTATCAACTTATTAAGATTCATTCAATAAAAGCACTACAATTTTTAAAAAAGTCCACGACACAGTACATCACCATAGCCATCAAAGTGCCTTGACATTAAAGATAATACGGAGTATAGTAGAAATGTGCTATCTTTTCTTTTTATTCTAATTATTTATCTAAGTGAACCGCAGCATAGCCGGGTACAGCTTTAATTATTTTCTTTAAATTCATTATGACAGATCTTGAGAATTTATATAATCTTTTAGTGTTTAGGTGTGGGAGTACAACTACATATTTTTCTTTTGCAGTTTATTTATAATTTAAAATTAATTAACCAACTAAAAGATACAGAAGACAATGTATTGGCAAATAAAGAATGCTCCATTCAATATAGAGCTTGGTATGAGTCAGGCTCACAGATTGGCTGAATACCTAATAGTTTCATGGTATAAGTATAAAAAAATCTTACATGTTTGTGTAGCAGATAGGTTGAGGGACTTCGCATGTTGGGCAGCAGAGATGAGTGCGGCTTTAGCCTCAGTCCGTTGCATCAATTCAATATAACAGTCGGCTCTTCGCAGGAGGAGCTTGTGTCTTTGTTCCATGGGATATCCACTGTCTATGGCAAGGGCCAAGTCTGTTAAACACTCCTGGATACAATATGAAAGATTATGTTACATCATAATTTTATTATACAAAAGGAATTGTTCGCATTCAGTCTATTCCTAAATGATACCTAATGACGACACATTTTTTGATATTGCTCATATTGCATTTTGTTGCTCTTAAAATTCTTACATTGCAAGTTGCAGATCCAACAGTTGTTGTTATATATCACATATGAATATCGCACTGTTAGCTTTTTACTTAATGCTAAAAAAACACAATTTTCTTATCCCAACAATTTCAAATTAAAATATGAAATGTTCCTAAAAGGATTTAAAATAGTGAGTGAAAACTCACCTTAAATTTCTTCATCCTTAGCAAAGCTGCAGACCTATTAGCAAGAGCAAGTGGATACATGGGACCACTTTGGTTAGCATAAACTACACTCTTGGAATAGCATCTATAGCTGTCTTCCACCAAATTAGCCCTGAATTTATCATTGCCTCGTTGTCTCCAAAGTAATGATACCTCATCACATTTTAAGGCCGTATCCGATTCACATGTTTTCTTGGCATATGTGGCTTTCATTTGACTCAGCCATTGTAACAGAATTTTCCTATAACCAAGTGATGTTGTTGTAAGAACAAATTTCAATAAAAAAATGTAAGCATTAATATATCAGCAATAATAGTTTCTTAAAATTGGTATGAGAGGTTAATCAATAGTAATATTGCTAGTTATTAGCTGGAGGAATGTAAATATTCCTTTCATCTTCTCTCCAGTTCAACAGGTTCAGTTAAACTGTAGCTCCTGATTGATGTCATGAAATAGCATATAATAAGTCTTGTCAGAGGTTTTTATGATGCTTAATTTAAAACTTCTAATAATCATCTAATAGATCCAAAAGCATTAACATGTCACATCATTTCTGGCTTGTGTCACCTTTTAAAATGAAATGGAATAATTTGTAATACTGGCCAAGTAAGGATTGGTAGACTTCACATACCTTTGAGAACTTTAGGGAGAACTCTTTGGCATATTTTTTGTCACCATTATAGCAAGTGATAATTAATTTTGAATACACATATCTTTAAAAAAATTGAATTGCTTACGTAGGATTCGAACCTAGGATAGCAAGCACGAGAGGCTGGAATTTCATCACTAGGTTACCACATATATACTTTTATGAAAATGTGTACTCCTAAACATCTCTTATTCAGTAGAATTAAATAGAATCTTGACCTCTCAGAGTGTGACAGTGAGACAGCGTTATTTGAAGTCATAGAAAAATAATAATTAGATAATTTAAAACTTATATGCATATGTGCTTTGATACATTTAGAGACCACATAAATAAAACAACATTATTTAAACTTTTATACAAGAATAGTCAGTACCTGACTCCTTCGTTTCTACAGAAGTAATTCATGGTATCTACTTCACTTTCACAAGTTCTATCGATTTTCTTCTCTTCCGACGATAACAACAATAGTAGTATTTCCCATTGCCTCGCGCAATCTTCTGGCAAATTAACATTGTTATTCATAGTTATTTTAAAAATAAGTCAAAATCACAATTGTGTTATAAAAGACACAATACAATTATTAATTGTTCATATAGAAAATAATTTATATATAAAGCTTCCAACAAAAACTCAATCTAAAGCAAAAATAAGAGTCCATCCTATATCTACGAATCTTGACTTGACATAGTCATAATTGTCAAAATAAACTTCAAGACTTGACAATTTGACATGACTTCTCTGTTATTATCACATATAATTATTGTAAAATACCTACGTAATACGGCAACATTATGTTAAGAATCTTCTCATGAAACTTATCGTAATATCGCGAATGTAGATGCTATTATAAAGTAAGAAATATTGTATTTCATTATAATAATGTATTTAATTTCATGCAGTTTCTTACTTCATTAAAATACTTGTAAAATTATACCTTAACTAACTTAATCATCAGTCAGTAAGCACAGAGTCACAGCGAAAAATCCCTATGACTTTATAACTTGTGAGACTATAATTTTATAACTTTTGTGAGATGTAATTCATATGATGTGCATGTGTACCATGATAACATTACATTGAATCAAAGTGTGCGGATAGTTCCGTCCTGTTATTTTTATAACAATAATTTAATATTGATCTTTTAGACTATTTAAGTAAAATAGTTAAGACTTTAACTCGTTGATACAAATTAAGAAATTAATATCAGTATGTGCACGTGAGAACCGTAATTATGCGATTTAGTTTAGGACTTTAGATATTTACGACCACCATATACACCATACATAAATTATAAACACTTATTATACTGGTAGCTACGCAAACACTTTTAGTTATTTATTATATCTCATCTCTTTTTATCTACGACAATAAAATTGTTGACCGACAAAATAGTATTATTTTTTAATTCTGACTATCCAACATAGATGTCGGTACATGTCTTACAAAAGTATAATAATAGTATACGTTGCTCAATTTGTAGTATTGGTAAAGTAGTATAAACTAACGGTAGAAAAATATTTTTATAATCAAGGTTTGATAATGTTTGATGATGCTTGGCTATTATTTCAAAAAGGGGAAATATAATATTTATTGTTTGACGTCTAACCAAAGATTTCATCAAAGGCTCAGGCAATTAGAAACCTAGAAATAAAAATAAATTATATTATTTTCTTATACACATTATTTCAAGTGGAATGACGCCTAAAGGGTCGTCTGACGAACTTGGCCCAAAAACTCAGGAAATTCTAAATGCCAGGTTTAAAAAAATATGCATAAGTATTTTAGCGGTGAAGTCTATTCAATATTGCATATAGAGGCAATTTATAATGAAGAATGTTATCAATTATATAAATGAAAAATAATGAAATTAAGTTTGATCCAATCAAGTTTAAAAATAATCCCGAACTTTTCCGCCGTGGCCTTATTTATAATATTAAGTCGAGTAGGAAAATTGTAAGGGCATTGCTCCCACTAGGTTACCAATTGATCTTCCCACATAAAGTTAGGAATTCATAAGCAGTTTTATTTTAATGGTACACTATTAATAATATCTAATCTTATTGATGATCCATTTTACTAAAATCATATGGATTGTAAGGTTGTACGTGTGGTAAAGAAATAGATTGAGAATAACTTATAACATATCATAAAAAAGAAATAATTTCTACATAATGTTTTAGGCTCTTGAAAAAGTTGAAATAATGAACGTGTAGTAGATATGTATAGAACAAATAAATATGCTGGAGTTAGTCTGATCACTTTGTTAGTGTAGCTGATCTGATCATGGAGTTGAAAGATGACCACAGTATTGTCATCCTGGTCATCTTGCTCTCGATGGTTTTCAGCGTTTAGTAATAAACTCAAAAGGTGCTAACAGTCCTAACAGCTGCATTTACAAACGATAAATAGATTTTGAGAAATATTTTGAGGCACGAAAGTAACCTACATTCTCAAGTTTTAAATCTTAGCACTTATAGCGATATAGTAAAAGATAAAAATGTACGGCAAAGAACAAACAAAGCGATAAAAATACTCTCCAACAAGTTATGTTTACCATCTGCGCTTTTAACGCAAGGATAAAGGAAAGTGGTTCCCGCATTCCAAAACGACTAAAACTATGTCGTGATAGTCACCCATTAGAAGACAATCTCACATCGCCAAGTGAGTTGGAATTTGTTCTTTATGTTTTGGTAATAGAGTGGTTAATATTGGCCCCATCGAAATAGGTTACACCATAAGAGATTAACCGTGACGTTCCTTTTAGGGATACATTATGGAAACGAACAGCCTGACAACTGTCGATCCTTTCACGTACAAAATAGCGAACGTGTCGGTATGTCGAAGTGCGTACGATTGTATAGTACGATTCAAATTATTATTTAGTCGTGACTATTGAAGTCGTAGGCAGAAAGAAGTACCTAAGTGAAATTATAGATTAGCTACAGAACAAAATATATTTACTTTAAAAACATTCACTACAAAGTTAAATCTAAATAAAAAATATTTTATTTAAACAATGTGTTATGGACGTTGGCATTGTATTTATTATTAAAAAAATCATAGTATTTATAACGTATAACGCTATGTATTTAAATGATAAAGTTCTGCCTTAATAATATCAGAAGTGATTGCGCTTTGAGTTCTGGATTCAGAAAGTTTAGTACGGACTCTAAAGTATTTCATGCACTGTTGGCAACGGGTCCGTCATACGTTTTAGTTGGTGCTCCTATGTCATTTAAAGTTGATAACAGATTTTCATGACAACTTAACATAAGGTGGAAATCTTGCCCTTTGGTTACATCTATTATATAAAAAAATATAAAGAAGTATTTCAGTAAGGCCAACTTAGTCATTCGCTCTTGTCATTGAAAAACCATGATCTTGTGTAATTCCTTGAAAACTTGATAACATTTAAAATATAGTGCTACGGGCATAACGATCAATAAGATACTATTTTATTGTTAACGTAACATTTAGATATTTCCAATTTCACAACTATTTGTAATTATTTTATAGTCGTTTACCTATTAACTGCATTTTATTTATCATAATTATTCAAAAATATGTACCGGCTCTGTGTTACTTACTCTGTATAGAACAATACGAAGCCGAATCTAAAAAGGGACCGGAAATCAAATTGATTGATTGTCGTGACATTATATGTCGCAAAGGAAAAGCTACGGATTAACTTTTACTCTATGTCCTAATATCACCAGTAGCGGATTTACTACTAGGCTGAATAGGCTTAATTATGGCAATAAATTTGGAACGAATCTTTTCCAGAGAAATATAGCCAAACTTTACAATAACTACCTACGGGAATGTATTCAAAAACAAATTTGCTGTGCAATTTCAACCAAATTATTGTAAAGATAATCTAATCTGTTTGTAAAGATAGTTTAGTAACTGACAATTATAGAGATAAGGGCGGCAAAAAATCAATAGACCTATATGTGGTGAATGTGTAAATTCGCCACTGACTATTACATCGAAATATCCTTCTGTAAGTTCATGATTTTGTGTAGAATATTTATTTATTTTGTTGAGGATTTTTTAAATTGCCTGGACAAGTTTACATTACATTTATTTTGTTTATACTGACAGTATTGTAAGATGGTGAAAAAACAATATAAGAGTTTCGACGCGACAGAAAAAGAATGGAATAAAGGGAAAATAAGTAATGCTGGAATCTTACTACAAATAAAAAAATAAGGGAAATATAAGTTATAACGGAATCTTATTACACTTATGAGACGTAAATACATTTATATACCTACATGTATTTAAATATATCTATCGTAGTAGATTATAACATGATACACCTAATCTTCTGTCAGGTATATAAGTATTCTGTGGATGATGTCTTCTTGATAGTAAGTACAAGTGCATCGTCATTTTAAATCATAGATAACAAGACAACTTAATTTTTTATATAATTATATATAATAAAAAAATAATAATTTATTAAAGTATTATATATAATAATTTTGCAGTTT
>DWKL01001376.1:0-14814 GCA_018249415.1 Phareas burnsi | reverse complement strand
TAATACTTAAGTACTTTTTTTTATGTTTTAAGAGTAGCAAACAAGCGTGCAGGCCACCTGATGTTAAGTGGTCACTGCAGCCCATGGACACCCATATCTAATCTCAAACAAAACTGAAGTTTAATCGGAGGTTGCACATAGATGCGTGACTAATCTTGAGGACTAAGATGGTCGCCTCGCTTGTAAGTGTGCCCGGCAACCGCAACTTTCCAACCGAAACACAAAAACTGTTTCACGGTGGATTGTTAGGGCGGCGGTGGTACTTCCCCGAACGAACTATAGTTCTACCACCTACCAAAATATATTAACACCAGATGCAATACATGCCTACCGTGCATCTTCTTTAAATACATCAAGTTGGACCTTCTTTGATTTCCTTATTTAGATTGCTCTTGCACCATTCTCGTCCACACTAACCAATTCCGCAGTGTACGAAAGCCTTAAGGCTGTATCCATTTCCGCTGCCGTCAGTGCTCTGGCCGGACATTATAATATAAAAATCCGTTATGTCCGCCGTAGATCCAATATCCGCGCCCGGCTCTGGAAATGACATCAGCACTGCCCTTTGTTTATTATATCATATGAAGGATTCTAACGCGTTGTCTGTAAAATGTTTTAGACGCAACTCTAATTTACAAGTTATTTCAATATGTTATATTAATCTCAGACACGTTGCTCCGCGGCTTGTGGAAATCGTAACCGATCTACAAAGTTACGCAACGTCGGGCGCGATTAGCAGTTTTAAGGGTAACCACCAAGAGTGGTAAAATTTCATATTCTTTTCCCTACTTCGAAGGGTGCATTTAACTGTCGGTCTCGGTTCTTGTTATTGTATGATCATTTAACTATGTCAGAGGTCCTATCATCATCATCATTATTAACCCATCAATGTCCCAGTGCTGGGCACGGGTCTCCTTTCAAAATGAAAAGGGGTAGATCTCCACTGCGCTGATCAAGTGCGGATTGGTAAACTTCACACACCTTCGAAAACTTTACAAAGAACTCTTAAATGTGTAGATTTCCTCAAGATATTTCCTTTTACTGTTAAAGCAATTAATAATTAATTTTTAATACGCACATAATGTCGAAAAAACAGAGGCGCGTGCGTGTGTTTCACATATTATTATAGCTTATGATAGCAATATTATTATTAATTACTGTATTAATAAATACTACAAAAAAACAAACATGAATGTTAGTAAACATTTTCATTCAACAGTTCATTTTTATGTAGAAGAATCTCAATCCCAGCATTATAGAGTCATCATATTTAAATGCAAAACGTACAGACAAACGGACAGCTGTACGTTTATTTATTCGCGGATTGACAAGTGACAAGCAGCGCGGGTGCAGTCCCCGAGGAGCGTGCGGTCTCAAACATTCATGAATGTATGGGAAATGTGGGCCAGGAAACGGGCGGGTATTTTATTATTAGTTAATATCATCGGGCGTTACTATGTGGAAATGTTATAAAGTAAGGACAGAACTACTTCACAATAATCCGTAACCAATATGTATCATGGTGTATATATTTTTGCATATCTTCGGAAAATATATACCATCATACATATTGTCACGGATGGTTGCGAAGTAGTTTTTTCCTAACTTTGTAACTTCGTTATTCTTCAGTTGTTTTTATAGAATTGAAGGAGCAGACGAACATGCAGTTATATGGTCACTACTGCCAATGAACATCTGTAACCAACTCCGCATATGGAGGGAGTCTTAGTCTAAGTCGATTTTTTGAGGACTAAGTAAGGTAAAACGCTTCGAAAAGACATTAACAAGAAACGCGGTAGTGCTGTCACAATTTAACGTTTGAATTCTGCCACCTATAAGTTAATATTAGTGTTATTTTTTTTAAATTATCCATTAACTATTCATAAATTGGCGTAGCGACTAACACATTTGTTTTTAGTACATCAATCATTAACTTCGAGAGAACTTTAGAATCAAGACGTGACTGGTGGTAGTGAAACAGCGCCGCTAGACTTTTCTGAGCCATTCCAGTTCAATTCACACTACTAGAAGCAATACAACCATGATGTGCTTCCAATAGGATTCTGATGCTACGTACATTTACTTATAATAATTGGTCCAAGACCTGCAATAACCATTTAGTCCCTAATCATAAAGCTTGCTGTTTGCATGAAATACAAAAGGCAAATTTCATATTCTCTGACCCTCTTTAGAAAATAGAATTTGCTCCTTAAATCATAAATCATAACCATTTCAAAGACTTTATATCATTTTTATTTTGTTTAAATTCACCCGACTCAATCAATGTTCATATAGAGTTTCAATGACAGTAACCAAATAATTCGCTACATAAACAAACAAGGAATGTTGTATGTAAGTAATAAACAAAACGCTTGTTTCATGGCCACTCACACAATCTTCTTAACATTCAAGGAAAACAGAAACTGAAGCGATGGAATTTAAAATTGTAATGGGATAACCCTATATACTTAAAAATATAAAAATACCCGAGAGAAATCCTCTCTTCGGGTAACGGGTATGGTTTCCTGGAAGCAATTTTTTACGCAGATCTAGCCTCCGCTCCGACATCAGCATATAAGCACCTTCGTGTTTCTGATATTTTTCAGCTTGCTATGTGCAATAATATAGAATACATACCGGTATAAGCAGTGATAGTGATAACCACTAGTTAAGATTCCGGTGTCTCACGTTGGGTGTCCAGGATTCGAATCGCGCACGCACCTCTAATTTTTCAAAGCAAATTAGTAATGAGATTGATCGTCCGAATCGGTTCAGTTGTTTCAAGATGAATCCTTATAGACAGACATATATTTTGGATGTTTTGAATGTGTTTTGAGTAGTTATGCAATTTTATTTATTTATTATTTTTGAATATCTTAAACTTAGTGTTAAAATGGCAGAACGTAATGCCTTATGGCATTCTTTGCCGGTAAATCCTGGGCGAGAGCAAGAATATGTGGTATGCTTATATATAAAAGAACAATAAGTAGGAAACACATCGATAAAATTACACAAGAAAGGAATTAGGAAATACAATATTTACACAATAAACGATTAACTAAAGCTGAATCTATATCTGACCAAGCCATATCTGTGTGTGTGTGTGTGTGTGTGTGTGTGCGTGTGTGCGTGCGTGCGTGCGTGTGTGTGCGTGCTTGCGTGCGTGTGCGTGTGTGTGTGTTTATACATATACATGTGTATACATATACAATTCTCTATCGCTTTAATTAGTGTAATATCGTAGATTACAGACATGTTGACATACAATATTACTTTATATATTTATTAAATTTAATTTTACCCATTACAAACACTTATCAGACTGTCTTGAAAAAGCTGCTTGAAATCTCCTGTAACCTTCTGAATAAGATTCGTTCCATCCGGTCTATTCATCTAAAGTAATACCTTCCGACCGCCGCCCGGTTCGGGTGAGGTCGTACGATTGCATGCCGGCACAAGGATTAGTAAAACCGAGCGTATTTAGAACTAGATACGGCAGTGTTCGCGTATGAATGCGACCCATAATATCCGACTAAACCTGGGTATCTCCGCAACTAATACACTGGAGTTAACTCTAACTGGATTTGTGGAGAGACAAGCCAGGACTACATCAAACAAAGCTGCTTTCTCTTACTTAATAAACCATGACAAACGTGCATGCAAACCACTTGATAATTTATCCAAACGTGTTAAAATGAGACCTGCATTATAAAGCTTATATATACAACGTGTCTGAATAAAGAACTTTCCTGGAATATTATATAGCCTGGTATATCAAGAAAACTGTTCATAATTTCTGCCGTATTCAATGCCAAAAAGGGTATGTATGTATAACACCCTATCTTGAAATGTCTTAAAATCACCCTATGATCCTCACAGGGATTTTTATTTCTATTATATTCAATCGATAAATGCCATGCCATAACGCATTTCAATTTACAATTTTTATTCTCCGCATAAAAACG
Source organism: Phareas burnsi (assembly GCA_018249415.1). NCBI lineage: Eukaryota > Metazoa > Arthropoda > Insecta > Lepidoptera > Hesperiidae > Phareas > Phareas burnsi. Next base: position 10,849 of record DWKL01001376.1, on the reverse strand, counting down.
TATTTTGGCATGTGACGTCACTATTGAGAAGACAAATGCTGGACCATTTTCAATATTTTTCTTACATAGTGTGTATATCGTATTTTTCCTTTAGTCTATCGTTCGACGTGTGACGGTTCTCGCATATAAATAAATTTCACTTTCACATAAAAATTCGAAATCCTCTAAATAACAATGTGTTTATAAAAGATACCGCATCCAAAATCATTACTAAACTCTACAACGAGTGACATGTTATCGGGAAACGCCTAACGCGAAGCGAACAGGAAACGCGAGGTTCCGTACCATGTTTATTGCATTTGGTACTTAAAATCCTATCTTAGTCTGCACAAATAAATAAAAATGAAGTTTCTGTCTGTGATTTCAAAATAACTGCAATTTTAAAGCTCGCTCATTCATAAGGTATAAAACATATAAATATTAGAGTGTCTCTACTAAATTGGACTTTAATTGAATTTATAATAGATATTAACAATGTATAAAAAATGTTAATTATATTAATTTTAAATTGCTAAGCCATTTTGTTACATAATAACAATATAATACATAATTAAAATAATACAAAGAATAATTTCACAGGCATTGTTAACATATAAAATTGAAAAAAAAATGAATAATAAATCATATCTAGCAAAAAGATAATTCAATGTTTACATATAATATTTAAACTTATAATATATCTTAAACGTTAATGGAATTAATTAGCTTTTTATTGTTTTTATTTATACAACATACGAGCATAAATTTTCTTCTTAAATATTTAATAATATGAACTGAATTGATTTTAACCGAACTTCTACGAATAGCTAGGACTATATGAGAAATGACCTTTTTTTATATGGCCAGAGTAGTAAAAGAGCGCGTAATTCATTTGAGTCGTCAGATGTGCCTACGTGCAGCCTCAGAGAGCACTTTTGTCCTGCTTGAAGTTGCGTGTGGGTATCCACGGGCTGCAGCGAGCACTTAACATCAGGTGTCCTGCACGCTCGCTTGTTCTTTCTGAAATAGATACTGTATACATTATTACGATATACACTAAACTAAAAAAAATACTGTACACGTTAATACGATATATACTATACTAACAGTCTATGAGTAAATGACTATCATATATGGACAGATAGACGAATAGTCACAATTATTAGACTTCCGCTTTTACCATTTCTCTACGGAACCCTCGAAGTTGTCAGTCAAACATTCTTATCTGGCACAAACTACGTGTATTTGTTTATCAATCATTTATTCACTTATTTATTTAAAGCGATGGCCACGGAAACTTACACGACACCCGTCTTCTATATTTACACTATTATAAAATCGTAACGGTCCAAATTTCATTTATTTCAAGCGTAGCGATTAAACCAGTGAATCAATTTTTAAGAACATAATTCAAACAATTTCAAAAATACAATATTATCTCCATTACCCGTTTTATTACTGCTCCACTGGGTAATGGTCTTCTTGAACGATCAGAAGATTACATACTTCAAGACCACCACACTGCCAAATTCTTATTATCAAAGCCTTTGCAAGAATGTTTTCCCCCATCGTTAGATTCAGCAATGTCAAATTTTTATATAAAGAATCAGACGTCCGTGGTTAGGACTCGAACCTGGTTCACCAGCGTAGAAGCGCCGAAATGCGTACCATCAAACTTTTGCCTACAAATTTTGATCTGAAACCGTTTTTGTGTCCCATTGTGGGACACGGGTTTCCTCGACAGGAACGCCTAGAATATATGTACTTCACCACACTGCTGCAATACGGATGGGTAGAATAGATACATATTAATGTCCAACCTCTTTCACGCCCTTAACGCTGGCCACCTGATGTCACGTGCTCACTGCAGTTCATGGACACCCACATCTAACCGCAAACGGATCGAACGTAGATGCGTCACTCCTCCCGTGAACTAAGATGGTCACCTAACAACTAATTGTACCCAACAATGACATCCCTCCAACCGAAACACAAGAATTGTTTCACGGCGCATTGTGAAGGTGGTGATGGTACCTTCGCCGTCGGACTACCATTCTACGACCATTAGCCAGCTTCGCTCTGTAGTTCAGCTACGACCTTCGCAAGCCGCGAGGCTATACACAATCGAATATATACTTAATCAGAGTAACTATTGTCTATTATGAAATAAATCCTCTGTAAAATAATCCATTCGGTCCAAAATATCTCAGCGAAATCGTAATTCGAAAAATGTATCTATTCGTCATGCCGCCGAGCTGACGTGTGACACTACCCCCAGATTAATTGCCACTCGTTATTGTGGCGCTGTCCACCGCAAGATAGATCTGTGGCATATCTTTCTGTATTTATGACTGCGAATTTGTGTTTGGCAATAGATGTTTAGGTGCGCTCATAGAGAAATAGATTTTGGTGAGCGAGTCCCTCCGACAAATGGATGAAATTATTGAGTTTTTACGTTATTTCATAAGCTTTTAACTTCAATCATCATCAAATCATCAACCCATTACTGTCCCACTGCTGCGCAGGGGGCTCCTCCTCCTATACATATAAATATTTGAAGAGTACCAAACGAGCGTGCAAGCCGCAAGCCATCTGGTATTAAGTGGTCACTATAGCCCAAGGACACCCACGTCTAACTTCAAACAAAACAAGTTCTGAAGTCATACGTAGACGCGTCACTACTTTTGAGGACTGAGATGGTCGCCTCGCTGTATATATTATACACATAACAGTCTTCTATAAATATCATTTCACTGTGAACATATTTTCCTTAATCCGATCGCCGAATTTACCTAAATACAATTTAATACACCATATCCAGATGAATAGTTACAGGCCAGCTCTTCGAGTACAAGTGACCCAGAAAGGTATTTGAAGAGCACGAACAAGGCGAAAGGTCCGGGCCTCGGTTAACAAATCTCGTGAATAAATTCTACAGAGATCATATAATAAAGAGGGAGATTTTAGCAACGATTACGTATAATAACGCGGTAATAAATATTGTGAAGCCACTCCAGGTGCCCTCGAGTTTGCCATGGGACACGGTGCTTGATCCAATTCATAAGCGACAGCATTTCAATTTAAAAAAAAACGCAAGTTGATGTTAGTGTGGTTGTCGGGTATACTTACAATCGAGGTGACTGAATCCTCAGGAGTAGTAACGCATCTACGTAAAACCTTAGATGAATCTTCAGTCCTATTTGAAGATAGACTTGCGTCTGTATGTGCTGCAGTAAAACAGCACTTAATATCAGATGGCCTGCACGCTCGTTTGCTACTCACCAAACATAAAAAAGAACTATTGCAAAGGAGTAAGTTGGGATGCCTCGTGTCTCTCATTTGCTCGTCTGAGACTGATGTTATAGGTCAAAAATAGGTGTGGCGGTAAGACCGCTGAGTATTGAGTTAGAACGCCTCGTGTTAATTTACGTACTTGTCACGCACTTCAAATCAAAACACAGTAGTGTTAGAATTCCGTTATAAGGCAGAAATAAATGTGGCGATGGAACCTTTAAAGCCGAAACACGAACGGTGCTACCACTTTTCATATGAAGTATGATAGTATACATTAAAGCAAATAAAAACATACAAACAAGCTCTTTCTATACTCACACTATGATTCTCTGTGCCGTGGGTGCTATGGACACATACAAGAAGAGTACACAACCACCCAGATCCAGAATAGAAATCTAAATTCATCCTTTAGATATCTACCTGGTCAGGAATCTGACATGGAATCCTCTGCGTTTGAGACCGGTATGCAATCGCTGCACCACGCGGATATCAAATCTATGTAGTTAATCTATATAAAAGTAATATTCTTGTGACTTCCACCACCCGGTACCTGTTTCATGCCGGCCCCGGGACGATATAATTCACCCTGTAATTAGCACTCGCCGTATTCAACAAAAATGTCCGCATTTATTCCGTGTTACACAATTATTCTTTATTCGCAGTCCGTTTTAATCTTAACGGCGATCTGTCTTGACCTTTTTTGTTTTGGAGTTCACGGGAATTTAAACGCTCATAATAACAAACGTAATGCAATTATATTACATATACCTTTAAAAACGAAACAAGAGTAAAATAATTTTAAGTGATAATCGACACACTTTTTCTTTCCAAATCTTTGATTATGTATTTGACTAGATACCGCATAGGCCTGTAACAACGTTTACAGATAGAGACTAAAGTTGCTACCGCTTGACGCAAACTAACCATAACTTTGCACTGGTCGGTTATATATTGCACTGAATTTCCCAATTTTTTGGGAAATTTAAAATGTGATAAGTCGTAATTTGTTAAGTTTAAAGGTACGTTTAGATTGTGATGTGTGTCGAGATAGCCGACAACTATTGGCCGGTCTATCTGGTCAAGTATATAATTAAGCTACAAAACGTAATTAAATTCAAACCCTAAATCTTCTAACCCAAATATATACTTAATACAATTACAATAACTCTTAACTTAATAAAATAGCTAAAAAATCATCAAAACGTAGATTACTGTCACTAAGTCGCCAATATGTTTTGCGGTGTAATGTGGCCAGATTTTAACAATAGAAAAATACTATTTATCATTATTATCTATAGCAACCGTATATCATTTCATAGATAAGCAATCTATTTTTTCAATTAAATGTCAAAACTGCCAACTGGAGGAGTGCCAATGATAGGGTGGTGAACCCTACGTATACATAAAATAAATTGTTTGTTATTTACGTATACATAATTTCCGTAATTGTAATTCTTTATTTGTTATGAAATTTACGTGAAGCATAAAACAGTTTATTTCCACAAACAAGTTAAATGTCGATTTATTTAAAGATAGAGTTCATTGCTTCCTACTGGCTGCGCGTTGCAATGAATCCCAGTCGAATGCAATTTTATTAACGCAATGTGGTTCTGCAACCTAATCATTTCATAAAACCTAATTATTCAACAAAAACTAATAAGCCGTAATAAGAAGTTATGAGGGAACATTTACGTTAGTTTTATGTTTGTGCGAACCGTAATATATTTTTAATAGAGTTTTTCCTAAGAGTATTTATTCGGTATGTAGCTTGAGCCAATATACTAGCCTAGTAGTGATGCAGGTACGTACATTGATTTTTTTTCTATTTAGCAAAAGGGCGTGCATGCTACCTGATGTTAAGTAGTCACTGCAGCCCATGGGCACCCACATATAACTCAAACAAAACTGAAGTTCTATCTGAAGTCATATGTAGATGCGTCACTTCTCTTGAGGACTATGATGGTCGCCCCGCTGTAGGTGTGCCTGACAACTGCAACTCTCCAGCCGAAACGCAAAAACTGCTTCACGGCGGATTATAAGAGCAGCGGTACTTCCCCGGGTGAACTATAGTTCTACCACCTGTTCTATAAGAGCGGCGGTGGTACTAAATCGAATGGTGGGAATGTAACAATTTCATTAAAAATCAATGTAATAAAACTTCTTTTAGGTATTATTTTTTATGTAAGGAGAGTAGCAAACTGGCGTAAAGGCTACCAGATGATAATTGGTCACTGCAGACCATGAACACCTCCATGAAATAGGGCCGAAGTTATATGTGAGTTTTTTTTCTCTTAACCTAGCGATAAGGCAGGTGGGCCGCCTGATGGAAGGTAGTCACCGTCGCCTGTGTACATTTGCAACACCAGAAGAGTCATCAATGGATCGCTGTCTTTGAAGCAAAGTTCTTTTTGCACCTTTTTTGACAAGCACCATGTCATAGAATTCCGGGAACATCTCGGGAAGAAACTCGTTCCACATCTTATACGTACGCGGTAAATATGAACGTGCGGACCGAACCGTGGGGGACTGTCACGAATCCAGTTGATATAAATGGAACTTCATCATATCAACAATAAATGATAAATGCCTAAATGCGTTACCATTCCTGAGAACTGAGATGGTCGTCTCATTTGTAAGGTATGTGATGGCCACACCTCTCTAACTGAAACACAAGAATTGCTCGTGGATCGTAAGGACGGCGGTGGCACTTCCCCAGTCGAACTAATAGTTCAACCACTTATCAATACGATTGTATTGTATTTGAGTTTTTTACAATCGAACGAGTTTTAGTTATAAAAATCTAAACACGATATTCTATGACAGACTATAAATTCAATAGTAGAACAAATTATAAACAATCATGCTATATTTTTAAAAACAAATTATATATTTTGTAAACATAACATTCACACGATATAACATACATTAATTCATTGTCACATACATAACAAAAGAAGTTAAATATCATAGCAAAATAACCACTGATAATTATGTCAAACATACATCAGAATAATGATAGATTAAAAACTTATTAAACCGAAAACGAAGTTCCCGGGTGCATTGGGATCTTCGGTTATGAAGAACTCTTTCCAAAGCTCCTGGAACTCTTCCCAAGTGACAGTAGACTTCCCCTTAGCCATCTTTTCAAAGGCCACAATAGCATCGTTTTTATTCTCGCCGAAAGATTCGAAAACCGACGCAAATTCATTAGCATCTATCTCGCCGTCTCCTGTCGCATCCTCTAGGTCGAAGATAAACTTGCAGTAGAGGTCCTGCCATTCCAGGGGGGTAGAAGGATTTTTCGCATACGCGTCCCACATGGCAACCCACTCTTCAAGAGATACTTTACCATCTTTATCCTTGTCAGCGTGCTTCTGCAAGCTGTCCCATATTTTCATCATGGCGTCTTCTGTTTCCTTGTATTTAGCGTCTCCTGGCTGCCAGCCTCCATGTTTCACAATGTACTGGCCACAAAGTTCGAAATCTTTCTTTTCAATAAAGTTGCTCTTGTCCTTATCGAAGAATGATTGAAATAAATAGACAACTTTCTTCCTTCTGAATTCAGATCCCATTTTGGATGTGTTGGGTACGGTATCAATACGATTTTGATCTGACTCTATGCTTTTATACTTTTGGATACCGCATTTGTTATCTTGATTCTGCAAATCTGTGTTATGAATGACGTTATCAACGTAGATTTAAATCGAAAGATGCGACAACATGAAAATATTATCGGTGGCGAGAGTTTTGAAAGGTGGTAGAACAATCATTCGTCTGGGGAAGCACCACCGCCGCCCTCATAATCCGCCGTGAAGCAATTGTTGTGTTTCGGTCGGAAAGGTGCGATTGCCAGGCACACATATAGCGAGGCGACCATCTTAGTCCTCAGGAGTAATGAGGCATCCATATACAACCTCAAACGGAACTTCGGTTTTGTTTGAGGTTGGGTGTGGTTTTGTTTGAGCCCAGGGACACCCCTGGGCTGTGGTGACCACTTAACATCAGATAGCCTGCATGCTCGTTTGTTACTTTACAAACATAAAAAAAGGACGCCGCGATTTTATGAGTGAGAACGTAAATTGGTTAGATGCATTCCTATAAATTTCCATTTCCGTTCGTTCCGTGATTCGGAAGACAAGTTGCTATCATTAGTAACAATCTCTAAACCTTACCGGAAGCCTTTAGGTCATTTGAAAACTTCAGAATGCCTATTGAAATGCATCTCCATAAATTCAGATCGGAGCAGTGTTGTGAAATACTCCAGCCAATCCACATTGGAGTGTCGTATGTTAGCAGAATATACTCCAGACAAATACGCCGCGGGGAAAGATGGATGAAGAGAAAAAACCGTACCTAACTGGAGCATCCAAATAAGTCACAGCAGTTAAGAAAAAATGGCACTTCTCGACACGCGATCCTTGAATACATATCTGGCAATTTGAATCTGCGTTCGCCAGTTAATTATCACTTGCTATCTGTCTGCATTGCAGCGTTGTCTAATTTTTGTTGTTGTGTTAATAAACTGATAGTGGTATTTGGTTTGTAACTGTCATGTAACTCTGCACTACATTTGATTCGCTTCATAAGCATTTTAGGTTAATAAAATTTTGTGCGTGCATTTTTGCCTTCCATATGAAAAATGTAAAATAATACCCTTAAGGAAATGTTCTTGAATACCTGTATCTTGTAAACAGCACAGAACTAGTTATTTTGATGAGACTAATGATCAAGGGGAAACAAAAGAAAACTTATTACCGGTCAGTGACCGCGAAGATATTTAATTTTGATTTTTTTCATTTATTTAATAATTGCCAATCTTTCAAAAGCGCCTCTGTCGCCATGTTATTTTTATATCAAGGTGACGGTAAAACAAAGTTAGCTTATTGATTGTTTTGTAGATTTTCAATTAGAGCAATTTTCGTGTATCTACGCAATGCGGCCATCCTCGCAGATACCCTCTACGAGATGGCCATTGGTATTAATTATATTGCCTTTAATTCTCTATTTGCGTTCATATGTATTAACGGTAGTAATTTAATTAATCTATTAACGTTATTACTATTTTTATTAATCACATTATCATGCTTTCTTATTTATATTATATTCTCATAGATATATTATCATGCAGTGGTAACCTAATGATAAAAATTTTCACGCTGGTGGTCCAAGGTTCGAATCCTGGACCTTTGATTTCCCGGCGCTATGTATATATTAGAAATTAATTATCGTTTGCTTCAACGGTGAAGGAAAACACTGTGAAGAAACTTATCTCTCTCTATAAACTCCTTAGAGATATATGAAGTCTGCCAACCCGCTTTCGGCTCCCTGGCCATGGGAGACTATGGCGTAAGCCTTCACATTTTGAGGAGAGCGAGCCGTGTCCAATGGAACGGCTGGTTGACGTTACCTTCATGAATCCCGCAGAGTCTTCCGGTTCAAAGTGTTTCAAGTGGCCCTTCTTCTGCGCGATCTCCTTGAGCACCATAGCGGTCATGTGCGTCGCGTTGCGCGCGTGCACGAACACCATCACTTGGTGGCCTTTCTGCACCATATCCGCGGCCTTGTCGTAGCAGATCTCGTTCATGGTGTTCATCTGGAGGAGAGATATGGGATTTTTTATAATAATAATATTGTTTTATTGTACGCATTAAAAATATCATAATAGTACAAAAACAGTTAGATACAGTCAGAATACAAAGTAATACGTTTCAAGACATTAACATATAAAGATGTCAATTATATACGAGATAATATATCATCTCCACTTACATATAGGTGTAAAATCCGTCAGATATTTAAATTTGACCCCCGTTCCGATGAACAGATAGCTAATAATTAAATATGTCAGTGTTTACATCGCTACATACAACGCGAAGAATATAATTTTTGGGTCAGCGCTAGTTCTTGGCCAGTGTGGTAGACTGTTGCCTAATCCTGTGAGTGGACCCCGTGTTCAGCGGGATAATTGGTTGATGTTACCTTCATGAACCCCGCAGTTTTCCGGCTCAATGTTACCTACATGAACCTTCATGTATCAGAAGAAAGCTATACGCGATCGGATAACAACATAGAAGTCGGTGACACTTGCGTCAGCGAACATGCTTGAAGCGCTACAAAATCTGTGCAAGCGCATAAGAATTTGGATTATGTCATTATACTGAATTCTAGGAGCTGAAGGACTTCCTCCGATATTTTACCCAGAGTTGGCAGGTGTAGAAACATTGACAAAATTCTTGAGATAAAGACAGTTTTACCTCATCGCTGCACATGCTAAATCTAAGTGCTAACATGGGCTATTCTTTCATGCCCCACGTCCATGTCATCTCCCATCCCATGTCTTTATGTTAGAACAGGTAAATAATTAGTCTAGTAGATATAAGCGTCCATGCCATCGGACGTTAAGCAGTCACTGCAGCCCGTGGTCATCCACGTCTAACCTTAAACAGGAATGAAGTCCGTCTGGGTGGTGGTGGTGGTGCAGTTATAATCCACGACCACTTTTCGAGTTATGGTAAAAAAGTGGGTAATTTACAAAAAATGTGCTACTTAATAACTGAAGGTCATACGCAAGCGTTTAAGGTATCGAAAATAGATCGAACAGAGCCCTTTCAAATAGTGAAACTTTTCTGTGTTACTGATTACAAAAACTTCAAATTGTCGAAATTTGTCTAGACATTGGATATATATTTTAGTTTAAGGACGGCAGTGTTTGGGGACCTACGTACATACGTTACTACTCTGAGGACTAAGATTGTTGCCGATGGTATTTTTCTAAAGCTCCATGTTTAATATTTAACGGCTAATGCTTTACTCACTTGTCTGAGGTGGCCGCCACCTCCACTTCCTACTTCCTTGACGCCAATAAACTGCTGCTCCAGCGGTACCGGTCGAAAACGAGAGTCGAAGAAGAACAAGCCCTTATTCGGATTGACACGTAGAAATCTGAAAAATAAACAGGTAAAGCGATAAAATGCTGCAAGTGTGTTCGGCAACCGCAGCTCTCCAGCCGAAACATAAAACCTGCTTCACGGCGGACCACGAGGGCTGCGGTGTTACTTCCCCGAACGAATTATAGTTCTACCGCCATTTTTAATTCTACATATTGTACACATATGACTAATGCACAAGGGCCTTTAGTTGGGACTAATCGAACGGAAAGCGATACGCACCTAGCGACATCAACATAGTTGGGCAGAGTTGCAGACAATCCCACAATCCTGATCATGTTCTGCGAGGACTCGACTTGTCTTAAGGTTCTGGCGACGATCGCCTCCACTATGGGGCCCCTGTCCCCATGGAGGAGGTGCACCTCATCGATGATCAGCAGTTTCACTATTGAGGCCAGTTCGGTGTCCGCTGTGAAAAGAATATTTTATTTTTTAATATTAAATTTATTTATTTTACTATTTATAAATTTGTTTTTCAATATTAAATTTGTAAAATTAATAAAAAATTTAAACATTTCATTTTTGTATGCAATTATAATAACACCCAAAATATTTTATTTTTTATTATTTTTTTAATTTTTTATTTTTATTATAATTTTTTTTTTTTTTGTGCATTTATATTATCGTCC
>DWKL01001375.1:0-14814 GCA_018249415.1 Phareas burnsi | reverse complement strand
TTAATTAATTAATTACCAACCTGAACCAAGCAAATATTTTGATAAAAGTACCCTACCCCCCCCCCCCCTCCCCCCTCATAATGGCAATACAATAATATATATAAATAATACAATAATATATAATACAACAAATGTATCCATTTGTTTGTCTTAAACCACAATTGCTGAGCTGGATCTCCAATACTATGAACGGCGTATCGATCTCACTTTGTGTTCGACGCTTTCGACCATGCGGTTGATCTTGTCCTTCATCTGGCGAGTGATGGCGGTCAGCTGCTCCTCCACCGCGGACAGCTGCTCGTGGAGCACCCGCTGCTTCTCTACTTTAGCTGATTTTATATCACAGGCGCTGCTGTACACCTGGAAATGAGATCATAAAATTTTAACCCCATTTTCTAATGATGTGAAACCTTTATAACAGATTTCAAGACTATCATTCGTAGTATGGATGGGACATTATAACCTACAGTTCCAAGCCGCTAGGGGATTGCAAGACATAAAACATCATCATCTTTTTTTTTAATGTTTGAATGTTGAATAAAAACTGCCGCCCAAAGGCACCCACATCTTAACTCAAATAGAACTGAATCCCTATCTGAGACCGTACGTAGATGCATCACTATTCCTGAGGACTGAGACGGTCACGTCGCTGTAAGTGTACCCACAACCGCACCTCTGCGCCCGAAACACAAGTATCGCTTCACGGCGGATTGTGAGGGCGGCGGTACCTCCCCGGTCGAACTATAGTTCTGCCACCTATCGATCAATAACGCATAATAATATCATTGCAAGCAATCTTATAATGTTAAATTGACAATTCTTTGCGAATGACAAGGCGAAGGGGGAGGAGGGGGGAGTGGGGGAAACCTAGGATCACCTGGTCGAGCGCGGCCATGACGTCGTGCGCGATGCTCTTGCCGCGGCGCGAGTGCTGCGCGAACTTGGTGCGCACGGCGGACTGGCTGATGCACTCCTCGAACTTGCGCTCGAAGTCCACGAACTCGAAGTAGCGCACCTGGTGCCCGTCCGCCAGCGTCGGCGCTGCAACCAACGGGACACGCCGCGGATTACGCACGGTAAGCGTCTACTAAATAAAGCTTTTTCCGCAACAAGATATGTTGAATGGTAGAGCGGTGGTTCGTCCGGGGAGGTACCATTGTTGCGGCCAATCGCGAATCTAATAGTAGGTGGTTACTACCGCCTCTTGACATCTGTGACTCCCAAATAGGATTGTGGCTGCGATGCCATCTGCGTAGAATCATGTTAGGTTCTTCAATTACTACTTGCTTTATTTAATATTAATAACCATTTGCTTTGACGGAAAACATCGGGATGAGAACCTACATGCCTGAGTTATAAAGTTCTCAAAGGTAGGCGAGTGCTAACAGTCCGCACGTGGCCGGCGTGAGAGACTATGGCGTAATCCTTCTTGTTGGATATTTAAAAGATGGAAAATATACTTAATAAATAGCCGAGATAGTTTGAATCATGACTGACTTTTTTTTCCCTTTCCTGGCGTTCTAAGTCGACACGTCGCAGACACATATATAACACTTGTCATTCTAAGGGGAGAGTTGTACCCAGCAGTGGGACAGCAATAGGTTGATGACGACTACTTAGCAATAAGCTAATGTTGACGGACTGTCGGTATACAAATTTCAATGCCTAGAAGCTTTATGGAAGTGGCATTATAACTCACATTTAAACGTATATGACCGAGCGAGTAATCGATCAGTTATCTGTCACATGGCCATTTATACCATGAGTTGATTAACGATAAATTCAATTCAGAGTCGATTTACAGTTTAAAATTTCTTTAAAACTCGAATTTCTTTCGAAATCTAATTACAGTGTAGAATTCTTATCAAAACGGAAACCCTGTGTAGAATTCCTTTTACAATTACATAAAATACCTCTCACAATGGAATAATATGTAGAATTCGTTTAAAAAACCTAATAACAGTGCAGTATTTCTTTCAAAACCGAATGACCGCGTGGAGTTCGATCCAAACTAGTGACTCACACGAGACCGGCTTCTCCCGCTCGCGCATGCGCGTGAGCAGCGCCTCCTTGGCCGAGATGAAGAAGATGCGCTCCTCCGCCTCCTTGGGCGTGCACACGCGCAGCTCCCGCGACAGGAAGTCCACGCAGCGGTTGGCGTGCTGCGTCCGGACCTGCCGACCGCGTTCAACAATCCTTACTTTTTTCATTTTTCTTTTTCAACAATCATTCTTTTGACGCGTTATGAAAATTAGATGAGTGAATTTTTGAATGTTTGCTCCTTTTGGCGTGGCATGAAAATCTGATGGGAATGAATTCTGGAAATTATACTTCCTTCGGCGTGTTATGAAAAACCACTTAACATCAGGTGGCCCGTTTGCTGCCATTCAACCATAAAACAATACGCAGACAGAGGCACGAGTGCAGTGCAAGCCGGTTACCAACTCACTGAATTATTTTATAACGCATGCAGCATGCATACGTAGGTACCTACATATACACATTTGTACATACGTAACACTTTGTGAATATATTTTGACTGAAATCATACGAAAGTTTAAGCTAATTCTTTGCAATTGAATTTATCAGCTTCTTTAAAATTATGCTTTGCTCTATAAATTAAAATGTTTTTTTTTAAACAACGTTTCAGCGTTGATGTAAATAAATTATTATCAAAAAATAGATTGCTAGGTAAACAGTAGAATGGGACGTAGGAAAATTAAAATATAAATAAGCCAATTAAATTTGATCGGTCGATACGACCGCCCGTCACTGCCCCCTCCCCCGCCTTTCCTTATCCATTATCTTGAGAAGAAAACAAATCTAACGCCGGGCGCGGGTCTCCTCCCAGTATGAGAAGGGTAAGGCCAACGAGGCTGATAAACTTTCAATCCTAGTGTGTTGTGAACACCAAACTTTCCCAGTCTCAAATGTCCCAAATCTATCTAGGTAACTGGTTGTTGTCAGTAAAAATGAATTATATATCTTTAATTGTATGCATTTATCTCACTATGTGTGCAACCTACATTACATCTATCTATACATACATACCTATACCCACATACATAATGTAGGCAATTGTAAAACCGCACATCGTGAGTACCCGTTACGTAATTAAAATGTATACTTTCCGCGATAATATTAATTTAAAATCTTAAACCTACATACAATGTTCCGACTCGATCCCAGGGCTTCTGGAAGAAATTTAATTTTCAAATCAGTAGTCGTAATACGTTTATTCGTTGTCTTTTTTATATGTTTTATGTACAAAACTTGTTAAATAAATAAATATTTTTCTTGTATCCTACGCTTTTATCGTTACGTTACCTGTAAAAGGCACACATTACCATTTTAGGGGCATACGAGGGGCGTGGGGCGAGGGGCGAGGGGCGAACGGGCGAGCGCTCGGCAATAATATAAGCGCAGCCGATTTACGATCCGCTGCGCGCGCCGCGCGTACTGACATCTATATTATTGTCTAAAATAAGCATTGACGGAACTGGCAGTTCTCATCTTTCATTCTGGCCACTGAACATCACCTGAAGCCACAGTACCTGATCCATGTATTCGGTCTCCGAGGCGGAAGCGTCCCACCGGTTGTTCAGTATGAATATATTCGGTTGCGATATTTTCGTCGAAACTTTGTGAAAGAAGTTTTTTTCCTGAAAATAATTAACACATCGATCGGATTAAAGCGAAGTTATGGTCCGGGCTGGATGTGGCATAGTTGGCAGAGATAGGCACGGCAATAGTGCCTGCGGAACGGAGCCCAGCCTGATGGGGGCCCAGCCTGGTGATTGCCCCGGGCGGTAAAAATGAGGAGCGGCAAATTTGTGGGCGATTGCACAAAAAAAAATGTTATAAAAATTACAGTGCTGAGGCACAGTACTAAAACTGTTTTACCTACAGAGGTAAAATAGTTAAGTCATTTAATGTTAAGTTGGTTAAAATTGCGCCGTACAATCTCTGGAATAACATGCTCATAACTAAGGCGCCATTGTAAAGGGCGGCAAAAAATATTTTTGCCCGGAGCAGCTAAATAGCTAGGTCGGGCCCTGCTCCGCAACCGAACCACAAAGGGAGCTATCACCATGAAATATAATAAGTATTAGTAGGAAGGGAAAAGGCTTTTGTAGCAAGTATTTTTAATGGATATCGTCTAAAGACTGCCCTCCTTTTTGTGGTTGATTAAAAATATGCCCGCGGACATTTTTCTGTCCATGAACAGATGCGTTGCTGGGCCTCACGACTGGCGCATCTGTAACTGACCTCGGGGTAGACTCCTCTCCTACACGGGATTAATCACAGAAGTCCACGGGCGGCCGTGAACACATATGTTATAAAAAAAGGACGCAAGTGCTTGTTGCAGAATTAATAATATATTTGACTAACTGATAAAATTCTACGAAGGCAAGTACGAAGTCAACCGACCGTGACCATGAGCGTGGACTCCGCGTTGGCGACGAGCACGAACACGTCCGCATCGAGGCAGTACTTGTCGATCCACTCGTCCAGGTTGGGCGTGACGTCCACGCCGGGGCTGTCCACCAGCACCACGTCGTCGCGCAGCAGCGCGCACAGCTCGCGCGGCCAGTACACGTGCACCAGCGAGCACTCCTGCAGCCGCGACGCGCACAGCGCGTGCCCCAGCTGGCTCACCGACTGCAAGCCGACGGGGGACGATATAACACGGTACTTTACGAAACGGTAGAGTTTAGCGTACTAGTCATCATCAGCCTATTACTGTTCCATTCAGATTGATAGACAGCACGCTCCTTTGAGAACGTTCGGACATGTTACATGCAGCATGTTAGTAAAATTATGTTACTCAATTTTGAACACCAATATGCGTTTGGTGGATTTGAACTGACCTGTACATTGAGCTTCTCCTCGGAGCCTTCTGTCCTCAAGAAGGCCTCGTCGGTGTCCGAGCCCTCCACTTGCAGGAAACAGTTGGTAGTGTGTCCGATGCCGCTTGGCAGGATCTTATCGTGCAACATGGCATTTATCACCGTACTTTTGCCGTTGCTCGTCCTGGAATTGAATATAGTCTATCAGAACTAAGCGTCAAGCGTCAAGGTGGTCATGTTGACTATCAAGACAGGAGTCAATGAGCTCCTAAACGTAAAATCAACAAATAACGCTTTATACACTTAGGCGCCCTCCCCCACTAGGAATTCAAAACAAAAATTTAAATTCAACATGTTTGTCCGGCCGGGATTCGAACACGGACCCGCCTGCGTTACAGACCTGTATCGTTCCTACTACGCCACGCGGGCGTTACAAACATAAAATTACACTATAGAAGTAATGAATAATAATAGTAAAAACAAATAAAGAATCGCTCTATAACCAAAATATAGCAAATATAGTAAAATCTAGTATCTGCTCGCAACTTTATACTATATTTGGAAATCCGAACCAAGATCTTCCCGCCGTACCTTTTAATTTTCTGAGATAAAAAAAAATGCTAAATGTTAGTGTTCCATGTAAGGTATCGCAATGTCAGTTCGCCTCTATATGTGTAGTACTTTATGTCATGCATTTACCACCATTTATTATATTGCAGATAGATAGAAAAGTCTGTAAACTTTACCTGCCAAAGAAAGCCACTTTCATGTGATCTCGCTTGAGCACTTCCCGTATGGCCTCGACTTTGCTGACGTACCCCTCCACCTCCGACACATCTTGTACTGTTGCAATGCCGTTTTCACCGGAGACCGCTGAAAAGTATGCTCAATATTTATAAGTCGAATTCGTAAACTTTAGGATCAAATATGAAAGAGAAATTTGAAGATGTGCGCGCACACCGTCAAATGAAAACAATCAGAATCAGAATTAAAGGTCATTCTTCACGATGTTAAAGCTACGTAAGGGATTCACGGAACTACATTATCAAAGTGATGAATATTTTATAAAGTGAATATCGTTGTTAATTTTATCTTATAAACAGTATGAATACTGTATTAATTATTACTTGTTTCTTAATAAGTTTTGTTACTGAGATGTTAATAAAAGTTACAAGACTCGTATTTTATTTTTATGTTACTTTATTTCTAATCACTATGCAATTAGACCTTCTTACTAAATGTTCAACTATTCCCAATAACAAAATAAGACATCACAGACAATAGAGTATTATTAATATGCTTGATATTTAAGAAATAATTATTTTCTTGTGTGAGACTTTATTACAAATTAAAAGACAATTCCTCTACATTCAATTAAAGTTATTATGTGAACTAACTACACTTAAGCATCCATGTAAGTATTATTGCTGCCAATCATCAAGAAATCAATGATATGCATATATAATAAGCGATATTTTGGTTTAATTGAGGAAAGTGGATATTTATTTACAATAAATCCTAGAAGAAACCTTTGTTACTTGTTATTACTGACTTTTACTAATTTTATATTCAATATTTAAATGTCACATCCATTGATTACGAATGTTCATATGTAATATGAGCATTGTGTGTGTTCTAAATGAGAAGATTTGATTAAAAGAAATTATAATGTTGATTTATTTATGAATCTAATGATGGTATTTTATTCACAAATGTTTAACACATTGAGTGCGGCGCTAATATTCGAAACAATCCACCCGTGCGGCGTGCAACACAACAGGCGTATTTCAGTATGACGGAACACATCTTATGCGTTCGAGCGGTACGGGTGGCATGGACAGTAAAACACGACAGCTGTGTTTGCCGCAGTCAATGTGTTAACAAAACACCTCATAACACAACTATTGCTTTGTTAATAGACTCTGCTGTAACAAGCATACCACAATATCTAATAAAAATAATTAAAACCATGCCACATTTCACGATGCCATAATAATTTTCATGTGAAATATGTATGTAAAATTTGTGTTATTTGTAAACTATCAATATCACAAATTCATTTAATTTTAGCTTATGGTTAATAAATTATGATGGATAAATAACAAATGGAAAAATTGGGATGTTTAAATAAAGTGTTTGTGTGTGTTTTTAAAATAATAGCCAATCAATCTGCTTGGTGAATCATTTGTCTGTCTATCTGTACATCAAACTTGTAAAAGCTGAGCAGCTTTTGATGACACTTTGACACAAAAATAGATACCACTACATAAACTATCTACAGTTGTTAACCTTCATATGTTTACCACAAAACTATCTATGGTTATATAGATTAAAAAATCATACATTGCAGGATTTACTTTTGTAAATTGTAGACAAATGAATAAGGATGTCAAATAAGATTAAACCATAAATAGAATAGTGACCCATTAATGAAAATAAACAGATAAAATGTATTAGATACACAATTATAGATAATATTTATTCAAGCATATTGACCAACTTATTGAAATGTTACATACTAGTAGTGTATAAGATGAATTAGAGAAATCATATATTTTAAATTAACCCAATGTCCAGTCAATTTGGCATTTAAGTATTGGGTACAAAGGGCATCTTAATATTGTTTAAAGCAATGGTTCTCAAACTTTATAAATTAAATCCCATTGGAAGTACTAAATATTTCACAGACAGTAAAAATAAACTAGCTTGCATGTTTATTCTTAAATTATTGCTACCACATTTGTAGAAATATTAATATTGATACATTTTTGGCTATTGTGTGACAAGTTATGATGTATTCATTCATTAGGACTTAGGTTGATATCAACATGAAGTATTTGTAAGGACCCACGGGCTTCCATGGAGTTCCACACTACGAGTATGGCTGAGAGTATATTTTAAAGTAATGGTGAAATGTATGTGAAAATTCACATCACTATATAAAATTGACTGGTTAAAAAAAATCACATATGACATGCAGTTTCATTAGTATACCCTGATCCCTGAATTCTTTGATAATGCATTGTAGCAATATAGGTAATTATGTTTTAATTCTAATAAGCATAAAAACCACAATTGACTCACCATGCATAAACACCACAGCATCTCTGACGTAGTCATCAATCTCCACAAATATGTCATTGATCTTCTTCTTGGCCCTCACAAATATCTGAAGGGGAGAGTCCACGTTGGACATATTCACGCGGACGGTCCCATTGTTGAGCATCGCAACGTTGTGGGGCCCGTCGCCAGCCATCATCGATATTGTACGGTTAACGTACGCAGCCATACGGGAATGAAATATGCACTTTTCGTTAGCCCAACCTTATGTCGGACAATGCCAATTATATAATTTTAACGCACCACTTCTACGGTTCAAACACAACATGCAGGGCACAACTGCAACAGAAATTAACAGGCATGAGAATGTAGGAGAAGTAACAGAACAATAAAACAAGTAGAATCACAGAATAGACAGGAGTCCTATCTTCAGATACTGCTTCTGTGTTTCAGCAAAGATCATTTACCACATCAGAGGGCTAAATTCAAATGCCTCATATAAGTGTTAAGAATGTATTCCACGTCTTCTAGTGCTCTGTTATCTTGTCCAACAGAAAAATGCAACAGAATGCGATTAGAGTGCATAAACCAAGCTTTATTGATATGCTAACACTAGTTTAACAGAATTGTTTGCTGCAATTTGCTAATGTGAATGATTTTTGTGCTATTATGTTGAACAATTATGAAATTTATCTTTGTAATTACCTACTTTTATGATTACCATTATGTAATGCTACTGAAATAAGACTGGTATAATAAACTTTGGATGGAATAAATTTATTGGAACAAATGGAAATAGCAAAGGTTGTTGTAATATTTTAACCATTACATACAATTGAATCCAAAACAAGAAATTTGCTTTTTAAAAAATATACTTTGTATTTAGTACAATAAGAAAATTGTGCTCTATGTACTTTTTTTTATTTATAATAACAGTTTTTTTGCAATTATTACAAATCGCTGAATAATAAATTGCTCTGCTGTTTAGCAGCAAATATATGTAAACAAATGCAGTTCTCAAACCTCTGTTGCTAACACAACTGAAGTCCAACAATCAATAATATTAATTTGAACTAACCCATTATAAAAATTATCCCAAAATATGATGAATTATAACAATACTTAATTACTAATGATACCACTTGAACAATCCTGTAGTGATAGTGAGACTGGGAAACAAGTTAATTACAACTGGCCCAAATTTGTTTCAAAAATAGTTTTGCTCAAACCTCATACAAGCATTTAAGGTTATGTTTTGACACTTTTGACTCATCTATAGGATCGATGAGTACATTGGTAAAAGAAAAGGTTACAATTAGGTGAGAAGATAGAAAAAGCAGAAAACAGAGGAAGAAAGCAAAATCAAGTAAAATTAACCACCTTGTCATCTCGTTGCATCATAGCCACTAAAGCCATTAGAGCGCATCCCTGCAGCCGAGCAGCGTGAAAATGTTTGTCCAGTTTAGAATATTTATAAATAGATATCGGTAAATAAAAGATACAATAAGACGTAAAACAACTGACAGCCGCCTAATAAAGTCATTTTTATCTACGCTGAATTTCAGAATTATCTCTACCTTTCGTAAACATTGATCATAAAATAAGAATCACAATACTTCATGGTATCTTACCTGTGCTTTAAAATAACATTTTGGGCATATTTATATTGTTTTACTATATTTTTATTTCGGCAAAAATACCTGTAAAATTTTTCATTCAGAATCTTTTTTCATATTTGGTTTTCGATTACGACTAAAGACGTGAGACCATTCGTTTGATTTGGTAACAACAATCCCTATTTTTCGATTGGTCGCGTTACATTCAAAGATAAATTTTCACCAACTGGATAGTTGTAACAATTTCTTGCGTTCCGTTACTGCACTTTTTTTTGACAAACACAAATTGCATTTATAAAATCTCTGTACTAATTCAAATTTTAAGAATTGATAATATTATTATGAATGTTTGATTTTTATTGTTTTAATATATCTTTGCTATTGTATAGTATACGTTCATGAATAACATTTTGTATACTTTTAGTAGAACATCGGGAAGGTCAGTATTGAAACATGTAACTGTATGTTTATATTTACTATTAAGGTTAAGATTGTAATTCAAAGAGTATAATAATATATAGGGAAATTGTAATTAATTATCAATAAATCAGACTGAAACCTATATTTATCTATGATATATTCTACTGTCTTCTTATTGTAGACAAAATAAAATTGTATTTTAAGTAAATATTGTACTTCCATGTATTATATTATGCATTTCAGAACACGAAATATAACAAGAACAATAATATTTTATTTTTAATTTATATTTTTATTTAAAGATTTATTAAAAGATCATCGTTCATACGAATAATACCTGTCAAAATCAGCAAGTTGTCCGATTGTCAAAAATGTCAAATCCACTACCTACTCCAGTAAATAAATGGCGGACGAATGAAATTGGAAAGAACGCTGAACGCTGTTAACAAAAGTGTGAATTAATTTTATAAAGTAAATAACTTAGAATTACATACATTGATAACTGTGATTCAAAAAACAAATAAAATGTCTCGTTCCGTACGTGCCGAAACTAGAAACCGTGTTAAAGATGACATCAAAAGAGTCATGCAGGCTGTTGAGAAAGTTCGCCATTGGTAAGTTGGATATTTCATTGCCAAATTATTCTTATAAAATTTTATTGAAATGTGACTAACTTTTAGGGAGAAAAAATGGGTGACGATTGGTGAGACCACCATGAAAATTTATAAATGGGTGCCGATATCTACAAATGATCAGAAGAAGAAGCACGCTGCTAAACGCGAAAATAAGGAAAACGCTTTGACTCCCAAGAAAATGCACGATTCCTCAAATTCCAACTTTGGCATGGCCGAGGACTCCAATACATGTAAGTCATCCTCAGATAATATTTCGAATATATTTTTAAAATACTTAAATACATTTTGAGATTTTTCAAAATTATTAATATACTAAACTGAATTATGCCATATTGCTTTGCACTTTATTTTTATGCAATTAAATTTGTAAAATCAGCAAAAAATGTTTTGTTTTTATGACATTAGCTTCATGATGGTAGAACCCTCAGTACAGAATTGGCTGAAGGACCACCACTTTATGATACATATGTCCTAAAAATTTTACTCATATTCATCAAATAAATACTCAGTGGAGATTAATTAATGTAGAATTTATGACAAAAATAAATCATTATATATATTGTTACACTGTTTTCCTAGTAGATAAGATGACTAGTTACAGATGAGACTAAGGATCATTTTATAAAACCCTTATCTTTCTCAAAGTAGTATGGTTTTGAAGCAAATGCAGCTATTAAAGCATGAAGAAAATCCTGTTCGAGATTTATATTTTTACTTCTGTTATATTTGGGTTGTAGTTTGGGCATTGGACAATAGTTTTGGAGATATTTACCTTAACAGTAAAGAAAAATATTGTGAGAATACCTATATACCTGAGAGTTCTCTGGAAAAGGTCTCAAAGGAGTGTAAAGTCTACTAATCGGCACTTGACCACATAGTGAACAATGACTTAACATGTTAACTGCAGTGCTAATATTCGGAACAATCTCCCCATACGGCATGAAACACAGGAGGTGTGTTCCTGTATGGCAGCATAAACCTTATGCTTGCGAGCCACACGGGTGGTGTGGAAAGTGAAACACGATAGGTGTGGTTGCCGCAGTCAATGTGTTAACCTTCTATATACTGAGACCAGACATGTGCCCAGCAGTGGAACTGTAAAGCATGGCTTGTAACAATTACTAAATATCAGAAGCAATAATAAATTGTAAGAAAACTGTATATGTGCATAAAAATACATATATTTATTATTTCTCTATAAACTTTCAGGTTTTTCAACAGTGAGTGACTCCCAAGGCCCCACTGACTTTACCTCTACGCACATGAACTTTTCTGAAGACTCCAATTCACAAAGTAGTGGAACGACAACACCGGCCAAGCGATTAAAGACAGACTGAGGAGTATTCTGCTTATAAGAACCCATACTGAAATATCGGGAATTGCTAAATGAACTATTTAAATATAGGTATACGGACGAAAGTTGCATAGTGCTTCGAGGTATTAATTTTATTATAAAAAATATGTGGTGAAATGCAATGTTATATGACAATGTTGAACTGATGTGTGCTTATCCATATGATAATATGTATGTAACTCTTAAGCCAAATAATTGTCATCTCTATATTTTATGTTATATATTTTATTCTAGTATTAAAAATCTGCTGTGCTGTTAACTTAGTACCATACTTAAGCTAACTATTAAGATAGCATTTGGGAGCATAACCACAACAAGAATCAGACAGCATGCAGGAATAGTCAAGTTGAGGCCAATATATCTGAAAGTCATCTCACTTGGGACTATTTAAGTTTGCAGATATGTAATCTTACTGGAGGTTATGTCTGTTATTGTTTCTATTAGACAAAAAATAGGACCACTTTTTGAAGAGCTGTGTTGTTGTGTGTTACAAGGTGAATGAATAAAAAAGGCCATCAGAACTAATTGTTCGGGTGAATTTAAGTTCTGTGTGAAAGGAATGAGTACTTTGTAATTGGTGTATCGTTGTCTTTGCTCAAATACTCTATAGTAAAATTGTCATGCATCTTGCTTGCATACACTCAAATCATTTGTCAATGTTTATTTGTCATGAAACCTGATTTTATATAAAAATGTATTTTGTACTACGAATAGTAACTTAACCCTGCAGCTAAGATTATTTCCAGTAGGTCTATAGCAAAGTTTATTGGTATCCTGTAAAATCAACAATAGTTTGATTTGATTCGAAAACTGTAATATAATAAATGATTGTCTGCTCCAGTAGTAAATTAACGAAAAAAATGTCCCATTACATCTTACTTTTTTAAATGTTAAATTATCAGGTTGTGATGACAACTTGCAACAGCAAATATGCCGTAACAAATGAAACATAGACATTTATACACTACCATTATGAACATATAGTTTAATTTTGCTTGCAATTTTTGTTAGTCAATACTATGAAGGTGAAATAATCGGAATAAGTTTTCATGCAAAACGACATTATCGATGTTCGCTCTGTTGCTTTGCCAAATGACTACTGGTGCGACATTGTCTTACTTTTTCAATTCGGGATGATTTTGAGCTGAGACTCACCGTTCATTTGTTTTTAAATCGTTGGTTATTAGTGAAATTTAGTACCTATTAATAACCGAATCACTACACAGGCCAGCATTGTAAGAAAAATGTAAACCATTATAAAAGGTCTGATTGCTGTTAGGCAGCATAATAGAATATCTAATTAATATAAGTGACCTTCATCTAACAACCTTTGAAAAGAAAACAGTTAATTTAAGGGTGCACAAATATTATTCAATAAATTGCTCATTTGTCTGATTCTTATGAGCTAGCTATTTCCCATGAAAAGTTTAAACTACCATTTAATAATAAATGTGGTTTAAGTGTTTCATTGTTTTGTAAATACGAAATTGCCAATTTAAACATTTTATGTGTACAAAGTAATGTTAGCAATAGTTAATAGGCCTTTTCATTTTATATGCTCGTCTAATAATATAATTAAATAAAGTACATTGTTTTTGATAATAACTAGTCACAAACAGACATGTGTCAACTCAGAACACACATTGACTACAATATACGGCTTCAAAAGCTTTAACACTTCCTACATTGTATCATGATGTAACTATATCGGTCTGCCACACTGAGTGTATCGGGTTTGATTCCAGGCCGGGCAGACATCCAAATGTATTTTGATTGCTGTTCCAGGTCTGAATGTTTGTGTACTCGTCTTTGTATGTGTGCACGGCCCACGACACGATATGTTAATGTGGAGCTATGAGTGTAGAAAGTGTTATAATAAACTCATGGGATATATTTCCTGTGTCTAGGAAATAGAAAAGTAAATACTATTTGTTTATACCATATAATTAGTTATGGTAATTGATGGCTGACGCTCATGTACGCAATCCAACTTAAAGAAGATGTAAGTTCTCAGTTGAGCACACTTGAGATGCTTCGTGTAAGTGTCTCTCCCACACCACATCTTTCGGACCAGAACATAGCGCTAACACTGTTTTTTGGACTTTGGTCATTGGACTTGGATGCGTATCTAGTACTTTGTGAGTTTGAGTGATGTCCAAACGTTCGAAAGTAAAATCCAGAATAAATCCAGCTGTTGAAATAGAAATGACAAATTTTCAATATTTGTACAACTTAATAGTCCGTCAGTGACGGTTAGACTTGTCAGCGCTACGGCGAAGTAAAATTAAGCATTGGGTGATCGCTACTGATTGAATTTCATGCGCGCTTCCGGCCTTCGGAGGGCACGTTAATTAAGCTGTCGGTCCCGGTTATCATTGGATACCAATCGTTGCACCTCTGAGGTTAGGCATTAACCCCTAACAAGAATGGTGGGCCATTAACCCGTAACTTGGAGTAGTGGAGAATGTTCCAAACCGCTCCAGTTGTGAGAGACCCCTGCCCAGCAATGGGACATAAAAATGGTCGATGCTAATCATCGATTAAGCCAACGAATGATAAAAATGTTATTTGTAGTTCTTAGTAGAGAACTACCAATTTTAACGATTTGTTGTAGATCTAAGGATTATATAAAAAGATAAAACAAAATTATTTTCGTGTTGTACAAAGATGTACTGTTGTAATCTCGTGAAATTCATTGAATTGCAATGCTGTATGACATTGGCTGATGTTGTACAAGTAATTTTGTATATAGTTAATATAATAAATGAATATTTATAAGTATTAAAGCAAAATAGTTTTTTTAATAAGCATTCTAAAGTCCACTTGTGGTAGCGGTAGTTATATTCATTATAAAAAAGGTATTTTTATTTTGACAATAT
>DWKL01001374.1:0-14819 GCA_018249415.1 Phareas burnsi | reverse complement strand
AGTTCCGTTTGAAGTTATATATGGATGCGTCACTACTCCTGAGGACTAAGATGGTCGCCTCGCTATATGTGTGCCTGACAATCACACCTCTCCAACCGAAACACAACATTATTGCTTCAAGGCGGATAATGAGGGCGGCGGTGGTACCTCCCCGGACAAACTACAGTTCTACCACCTATTAAATCAATAAATTTTACTGACTTAGCAGTAGTAGATACTAATAATGGATTCTTAAACATTGACGTGTTAATTAAGTAAATACTAATTTGTATGTGACACGTTTGACTCTTGAACTCTTGTAAAACTTGTCTGTAAAATTTTTTGCACAAAGTATTTACGTCATACTTGTTTATACGCTTTTTGGAGTTCCGTAGTCAAATGGAGATAAACTGAAGCCATATTCAGAGATTATTCGCATTAAATAGATGAAATTAGGTGTTACCTATAAAGCATTATATGATATAGTGAATTAAAACACAAATAAAATAATTAAAAAATTAGGCGTAACATTCCATATATGTAATTGTGGAATAAACAATCTTAACTCTTAAATAAAAAAAAATATGCCATCCCTCTTCGACGAGAATCGGTTTAAATAACATAAGTTATGAAGTTTTGATATTTCGATTAAATTATATTTTGACTTTAGCGATCGCAGAAATAACATAGATTTGAAAAACCTTATTTCTGCTGTCGATAAAATGAATATTTATTATGCGTTAATATTATATTCCTTCTATCTAACTTTGAATTTTAACCGTGAGCCTCATCCCGGCTATAAGGAACTCTTCATTGTATGTTCTTCACTTCACTCTCCACTAAATAGCTTTTACCGCCAATAAAAACAACTTGAAGGAACGGTGCGTTGTTTTAACGTAGGCAGGTAGGTAGTTACGTAGGTTACTTAAACTGTCTTAGCGTGAACCTACTCATAAATGTAATAGTTTTTCTTCCGTAATCATATGTGCGTATATATATACCCTTCTCATTCTGAGAGGAGACCTGTGCCCAGCAGTGGGACATTAATGGGTCGATGATGATGATGAATCATATGTGAGATGAATGGACTGTAAGCTGATTATTTTAGACTGCACGTTTATGGGGGAGGAGCAGCGACGGGAGTGGGGGAGCAAGTGTTTCAGTTCTCGAATTTTGGGTCATTCTGATGGTTACAATTAACCAGTTGCCTCTCATTGTCTTCGTAGGTCAACACAAAGGAGCTACTTGATGATGCTCAATACAATAGTGGAAGCTCTTATCAAATGCTTCTTGTGGTACTTGTCCCAAATTCTCGAAATTATAATACAGGTTTGCGTCTAGGTACGTCAATCATGTCCAAGGCAGCACGGTATGACTATTCATTAAAAGTAAAGAAAAAATAAAATCGATTGAAAGTTGATATGTTTATTCGATTCATTCGCATCAATGTAATTCCGTAGTAATTAACGAAGCTGATTGATTCAGTATGCAAATGAATATAGATGGCGGACTGCATCACAATACATTATTCACAACTCTATTATGTGTATTTGATTAACAGAAATAAATTTAGATAAAAATACGCAATTTGTCAGCAAATTGCATAGAAGGTTGTTGTTAATTTAATAATATATTATAAATTAATATTATATGCAGTGTGGTCACAAAGCTAACTTAGATAACTTAAAACTAACTTATTTTTATTTATTTATGTTTGTAAAGTAGCAAACGAGCATGCAGGCCACTTGATGTTAAGTGGCCACCACAGCCCATGGACACCCACATCTAACCTCAAACAAAACCAAAGCTCCGTTTGAGGTTGTATATGGATGCGTCACTACTCCTGAGGATTATGATGGTCACCTCGCTATGTGTGAGCTTGGCAACCGCACCTCTCTAACCGAAACACAACAATTGCTTCACGGCGGATTATGAGGGCGGCGGTGGTACTTCCCCAGACGAACGATTGTTCTGCCACTTATTAAAAAGATAAAGTTATTATTTAATATTTTATGATGGACTTCAAGGACCCTTGTTCTATTTGGACTTGGTTACTGATGGAGATGGGCGGCTGTGGCCATTCTGCATCAAATGGATTGAATCAGTGATACCAATACAATAATCATCTTATCGTCCTTCCATGTTGGAAGTTTGGGATTCGAATTCTTGGCTCTCTATTAATTTTTCGTTATGTTCGTATTTAAAATATCACGTGCTGGTAGCGAACTATGATGTCGTGAGGAAACTTACATGCTTGAGAGTTCTCCATAATGTACTCAAAGGGGTAATAAATCTGGTTTGGTGTGGTTGCTGGATACACTTACAGCGAAGCGACCGTCGTAGTCCTTAGGAGTAGTAACGTACATATACATCTACATATGACCGCAAATGGGACTGCAGTCCTATTTGAGGTTAGGTCTAGGTCTAGGAGGTAGTATCAAACGAGCTTAAGGATCACTTAAAGTCAAGAGGCCCTTAAGCTCGTTTGATACTCATCTAACATAAAAAAGTCTAACAATCCGCACTGGGCTGGCTGCTTGGTTATGGACCAATCCTTCTCACTTAGAGGAACAATAGCCGTGAGGCGATGATGATATGCCTTTCCGTATGCTTATATTAAATAGTTATATATTTAATATATTAGAAGCAGTGATAGCCTAGTGGTTATGATACCGGCCTCTCACGCTGGGTGTCCGGCGTTCGAGACCCGTACGAACCTCTGAGTTTTTCTGTGTGAACTAAATTATTGTTTGGTTTAACATCGTTCCAAACCAGAAACCAGGAATTTATTTTTTAAATAAAGTTCTCGAAGATGTGTGAAGTCTATCAATACGCACTTGGTCACCATGGTGGACCATGGCCTAGCTCTTCTCATTCAGTGAGGAGACCTGTGCCCAGCAGGTTGACAGTAATGGCTTGATGATGATGATGATGATGATGATGACGATGATGATGATGATAATGATGACATTCAGTATAGGTACTTACAGTAACAAAATACACCTGTATCGATTGTAGCCGTTTTGAACATATTTCTCAACATTGTACATGTTATAAGACACGATCGAACAGCGAATACGATACGATAACCGCAAGTGTATGGCAGTGTAATCGGACCGTACGGTTACGGAATGGTACCTGGCGATGGTTAGTTATTTCTTGAGAGCTTCTCCGCGCGGATTTTCGATTTCTATGCAAGGACCCTGAATATTTCGAGTCGAAATAAAGATTGAACGTCATTCCCTGTGAAGACAAGAATTCTGATGATTAGTTAGATAGACAGATATAGTAAAATGTATAAAAATGCAGTTTTATTTATTTTATCATTAAGTTTCGTTATTACAGATTTTACTTTTTATCAAAAGAAATACGTTTTTCTTTGATAAAAAGTAAAATCTATATACATGAAAAAAATTCATTCTGTTAGATTTGTAATTTCACGTCTGATAGGGCCTTATAGTGAACCTTAAGTTGAAAACATAACATATTTGATAAGTCAGGTGCCACATGAAGGCTAAATTCCTAGTTTATGCATCTACAACATGTGTCAACTAAAGATTTATAACCTTTATTATCATTATACACTTTCTACAATCATAACCACATACTAGGATTTCATGTGTCATGTTTGCCATGGACTCTTACAAAGACGACCACACAAACACCCAGACCCAGAATGGAAATCCAAATTAATCATTTAGATGTCTGTTTAGTCGAGAATCGAACCCGGAATCCTGTGCGTGTCGGGCCGGTATGACAACCACGGCACGCAAGTCGTCCAGTTATCGCAGTTCTCTATAGGTCACAGATTAATAAAGAGGACCGAGATGAAGCTTTTACTTATATTATTATTACTACGAGAGGCTTTCTCGTAGGTCTACACTCACGTACACTTTCGCGGTTTTCAATATTTGCGATGGAACTCTTGACATTTGCTGGATAAAAAGTAGCTTATGTTATATTCCATTATCGGCCATGTGAACGGAAAAAGAAACAGAGGGAGTCCAGTCCCTCGATAGACCAATATTTATATAAGAGATGTGGCATATCAACGCACAGCTCTATGCGCCTGTTGCAAGACATGTCACATGCAAAGATTATGTGGACAGCGCAATTATGGGTGGTCACGACATCCAAACAGGAAACGTGGGTGGAATTCGATAGGCGATAGAATTAAATTCATCCGGGGAGTTACCACTGCCGCCTTCATAATCCGTCGTGAAGTAGTTTTTTGTTTCGGTTGAAGATGTGCAGTTGCCGGGCACGTATAGCGAGGCGATCATCTCAGACCTCAGGAATAGTGACGGATTTACTTATAACCTCAGCTTCAATTTCAGTTTTGTTTGAGGTTAATTGTGAGTGTCCATGGGCTGCAGTCACCACTTAACATTAGGTGGTCTGCAAGCTCGTTTGCTACGTGAACCAGAAAAAAAGACTGTCAGAAATTTCTGTCTATATTTGTTCAATAATTAACAAGAATAGCTCATACTGAGAGACGAATAAAAGTTTATTTTTACGCCATAGAAGACGCAAGTTAGCATGCACCCCTTGACGCAGCCCTTGAATGCACTTGGCGCAATCGAACGTCGCAGTTTTACAAGTAATAGTTTTAAAACCTTAAAGTTATTTTAAAATTAATAATGGATTGTCAAATTTATTTATCAGTGGCTATATAGATGACGTTGATTATCACGGACATTAGGTCAAAAGCATATACCTAATGTCCGTGATAATCAACGTCATCTATAATGCATGTAATGGCATGTTAATTTTAGACATTTATAATTTGTGAGTTTTTTATTTTTGAAAAGTAGCAAACCGGCATTGATTTTACGTAAGGTTAAGTGGTCACTGCAGTCCATGAATACCATCATCGAACCTCAAACAGGACTGAAGCCCTTACTGAGGTTATACCTAGACGTACTACTACTCCCGAGGACTAAGATGGTTGCCACTCTTGTAAGTTTACCCGGCAACCACACTTCTCCCATCGAAACAAGAATAGCTTCACGGTGAATTGTGAGGGCGGAATTAAGTGTATCTTAATTTTCGACAATTATGTGAGTATATAAAAGGTGGTACAACTTATTGCTGTTTGGCTGCAGCGGCACTGTGCCGCCGCACATATTTCCGCTTAATAGCTGCAGTGTTATGTTTTGGGTTGAATGGTGTGGTAAAACATTATTTTTTTTCGAATACTTCCATCTGGTCTCAGGAGAAGTAACGCATGTTTGATCGACTTCAGGTCGACTTCTGCTTAATATGGATTCGTTTACAAATGTTTATGGACGGCAGTGACCGTTTAATGGGTAGCCATTCTTGTTTGATATTGGTTAATACTATTACGTATGCGATAGAAATATATAATGTAGATATACATCCGTGGGCATAGCTAGCAATGAACTGTTGTTGGTTGATTGATATTCTATTATCGAGTGCTTCTTGCTTCGGAGTTTATTAAGGTTTATTGATCTCAAGGTTTCGTAAAAAGTGTAGTCAGAACTTCCGCGCTCCGGATACGCATATTTTTGGACGGATTGTAAATTTTACGCAAGAGCTTTAAATATTTTTGGTGAAAGAAGTAATCTATGGCACTCCTGTGAACTTTTATGTTTGGTGAAAGTGCTATCAATATCAAGTGATTCAAAATCAGAACGTACTAGCGGCAAAATAAAAATGGGATATATGTTTGCCATCGTGAAATGAGCATATGAATTTAAAAAATATATTTATCTGTAAAAATAAAACATTACCTCTAGATATAGATAAGGTTGTTGTACATAAATACTATAAAGATGGTAAGGCCATGCCGGGCCTCGTCATGTAGGGTATTAAACAATCACTGTACTGTTTTGCTATTAGACATCACTGTTTTTGTACTTGTTTGCGTGTGTGCAATAAAGAATATTTGTATTGTTATTGTATTGTATATATCTATCTACTATCAACTCATAGTTTAACAGATTGGAGATCAGAGCTTTAAAGCGTGAGATGTATTTAGTATGAGTATGAAGCTCTGAAGTATGAAAGCTCTTTCGGTGCTTATTATGGAATTACTTACAGAGAAGATATCCTTCAGAGTTTTATTTATTTCTTTACTTATTTTGCTGAAATTAAGAAAAGCGATTCTATTATTGTTTACGCGTAAAATTATTACAACAATAATCTATTTTATCTTTCTTTCGGACTGAGGCTAATCGGGATTTATGAGGAGTTATAGTTCGGGTAGCATGGGGTGAAATTGTTTTATCCGAATTTATAGCCCACCGGAGGCCGGCTTAAATATTTTTGTTGCAAACTGAAAACGATAACTGTAATGATAAATGATAAATTATTATAAATGTTTTCATCCCTATGCCCTACAACTAAACGTTTATGTAACTTAAATAATATTTCATGGTACATTTTTAACTGTTTTGTTTTGTAGTATGGAAATAACAAGGCATGCCGTCCATCTGATGATAAATGGACACCCCGGCCCATGGACATCAGTAGTCAACCTTAACATTTTTTTAATGTGAGAAGATAGCAAACGAGCGTGCAGACCAACTGGTGTTAAGTGGTCTTTGCTGCCCATGGACATCCATATCTAACCTAAAGCGGGACTAAAGTTTATCTGGGTCATATATAGATGCGTTACTACTCCTAAGGACTAAAATGACCGCCTCGTTGTTAGTGTACCCGACAACACCACCTCTCCAACCGAAACCCAAGAGTAGCTTCATGGCCAATTGGGAAGGCGGCGGTGGTACCTACCCGGACGAAATACATCTAAACGCTACGCTACTACGTTCTATCAGATATGTAATCAATTTCAAATACGATTTAATTCTTATCCGAGATCGGCCACATATGTCCTGCTACCTAAAAACTTACAACGTCTCCAGTAAGTGCTTGTCCTTTCAAAAGAGAACACGAGTTCTTAACTACTAAGCTATCATTGCTTAGCACTGCCGTTACAAGTAATTGCTGCGGCGGTAGTACCTCTGGAGTCGAACTACGAAGGGTTCTACCACTTTCAATAAACTGATAACGACGTAATATACGCTTAAAGCTGTGCGCGCACAAAAACTCCGCGCGTTGTTTTTTGCGTTCATTAAAGTTAAATCGTTTTTAAGTCACGACTTTTCATCATTTCCTTAAGCTACTGCCCTGAAATAATTGGTATAAATGTTTTTGTATGTATCCATGCCAGGAATTAAGTACGTTATATTCATAATTCAATGAGTACTTCATCATCCTCGATCTATTAATATTCCACTGCTTGGCTCAGGTCTCCTCTCAGATTGAGAAGGGTCAGGTAGTCCTCTACGCTGGCCAAGTGCGGATTGGTAGACTTCAAATACCGTTAAGAACTTTACAGACTACTCTCAGGTATGCAGGTTTCCTCACGACATTTTCCTTCACCATTAAAGAAAGTGATCATAATTTTTTAATAGGCAAATAACTTCGAAAAATCAGAGTTGCGTGCCGGATTCGAACCCCAAGTGACCCGGACCCCCAGTTTGAAAGGCCGCACACTTAACTATTAGGCTGTCACGGTTTAAGTACTTCATCAACCCATTATTATCTTAATGCTTGTTGTGGGTTTACTTTCAAAATAGAAGGGTCAGGCGCCAATAATCACGCTGGTCTGCTGGTACACTTCACGGCCCTCTAAGAACTTTATGATAAACCCTCCGGTATTTAGGTTTTCTAAGGACATCTTCGTTTACCTGGGAAGCAAGTGATAATTAATTTCTAATACGCACATAACTTTAAAAAATTTGAGATGCCTGCCTGGGTTCGAACCCCGGACCCGCAGCACGAGAGACCGGAATCATACCACTATTTGATATTATTTGATATCGAGTAGTACTTAGAGCAATGAATACCTTAGTACCTTTTTTGAAATTACATTATTTTAAAGATAATGTCGAATTAGATAAAAAAAAATGCAGTTGGTATGCGCGCTGCCTTACACAATGACGTATCAGTAGTTTTTGCTGAAGCGAATAGAACGCATTAATGTCGGGTGATAATAAGGCGCGATTTCCGTACAAAAGTTGGGATAGAGTCAGCGGCGCGAACAAAAAGTTATCCCATCTGAACGCGATGACAAATGACGGAGCGCGCCCATAAAGACAAAGTGCGGTAGTCTCACTAAATAATGGTGGCGAGCATTGACCTAGTAGAACTGTCTGGTCTACCTAATTCGGGAGAATAATATCCGAAGAGAACATTATACTCGTAGAGTTCATATTATCAGCGTATATTACAATGTGGATGTCACAATACTTTATACGTTTTATAAATTGTAATTTAAACGTTGTTATTATAATAATAAGACTCAATTTCGCTTGCAATTTCTATTAGCCAAAAACGTAACAAACAATTTAATAATGATTCGAGTATGTAGTAATTACTCATTAAAATAATAAATGACAACTATCTATGCATCGTAATATTAATCACGCATGCGTTATTGACGTTCGGTCTGTTGCTCGGGCAAATTACAACTGGCACGCCATTTTTTTTTTCGAAATGTGTAGTTGTTCTCGGCCATTCGCGCCATTGACGTTCTGTTTTGTTTTGTCGCCCTTTTAGTTCGGACGATTTTGATCGCAGACCATACCAGTTAATTTGTTTCTACGTCGGTGTCGAGAAACAGATTTACTAAGTTGCTAAATGTAATGGGTGAGCAACGAGCAAAGAGAGTTTTTTCATTAACGGACTATATCACTTCATCGTATTTTCAGTTTCCGTTTAAAAATATTCGTCTGTCCAAAAATAATAATGGCGGGAAAAATATTGTTCCAATCTCACATATGTCTAGTTTGAGTGGAAAATTTTTATTTATTTTGGGAACTAATAATAATTATATAATAGTATTTTTTTTTATTTTACGAATAATTATAATTTATCGACAAGTACAGCAAATTCGTTGACTATTTCGAGTAACATCACTAGCTATCAGACAGCTATAATGTAGGACTTGCATTATTTTTCATGTGATAAGCTGTTATTAATGTAACATATTTTACTATTCATCTTATATCGCTTGCTTGTTGTTGTGAGACAAGTGACTGAAATGGCCGATTTGCTTCGCGATCATTCCGAGTTTTGTGTCTCCGCGTGATTCACTAGGGATTGGCTTTTATTGAGATAGAGGGATAATATGAGCCCTTTGTTATGTGAACGTTTTATTGAAAAAACGGTTGTAGACTGTTTCCTAAAATATGTCACGTTCCATAATGTTTAAGCGTTATTTGTTTTTAATAAGTTGATGCAAAATATATACGTTTGTAAGAAAAACTTATTTAGGGCTATATTTAACACATTTACTGCGGCAAACGCACCTGTCGTGTATTACTGTCCTCACCTCCCTTGCGGTTCGCACGCATACGGTGTGTGCCGCCGTACTGAAACACACCTCTTGACTTGCGCGCCGCACGGGTGGATTGTTACGAATATAAGCCGCCGCAGTCAACGTGTTAAGATGATCAATAACGGCATAGTCGCCTTATTTCTACTACACCGCAGAAATAAAGTTGGCCATACCATATTGTCACAGCTTTCATGATAACATTATTTTTATAGCATATAAGTAGCAAATGAGCATGCAGTGATGCAATGTACTTGATAAGTGGTCACTGCTACCCATGGGCATTTTTAATCAACGCCAAATAGGATTGTAGCCCTACCAGAGGTAGACCACAAATGTGACGTTCCCCTGAGAACTAAGTTGGAACGCCTTGTTTCAGTATCTCTTTCTTTACGACTAGAACTAGAACATAGCAGCGTTTGAAACACTGCTGTTTTGAGGCAAATACTGGTACAGCGGTGATTACTCTGGAGTCGAACTACGAAAAGTTCTACCACCTTTGAAATTATTGAATATAAGAAACGTTAATAACATTATAAGAGGCGTCAATAGTTGCTAGGACTATAGTTCTTTCGGGGAAGTACCATGGCCGCATAATCCGTCATGAAGCAGTTTTTGTGTTTCGGTTGGAGAGATGTGGTTGCCGGGCACACTTACAGGGAGGCGACCATCTTAGTCCTCAACAGTGGTGATGCATCCATATATACGACCTCAGACAGAACTTCAGTTTTATTTGAGGTTAAATGTGGGTGTCTATGGGCTGCAGTGACCATTTAACATCAGCTGGCCTTCACGCTTGTCGGGTACTCTTCAAACATAAAAAAAATATATAATAATCGGTATATAAATATATAATGAAGATCAAAACAGCCCTTTAAATTCATACGCTACGTAGTAAGAGTTGCATGAAATTAAGTCAAGCGCATAATGTATTGTGCTTTAGACCACTGGCTGGATAACCAGCCATCCGAATCCACAAAGCAGACATGTTTTTATTTACTTTCCAACACAGTAATTGTGTAAATATGTATACAAAACAGGAAATACACGGTGAACCATTTTACATTATGTTTAAACCGACATAATAATAAAATAATTGAAAAATACTTGGTATTAATTGAAATCGTAATGAACCGTGGTAATTGAGTAAAACATAATTTATACTATAAAAGTTGGTGGAAAGGTTCGAAGTGATTCCGTTGGCAGAATTGCCACCGACACTGCGCCGCCGTTAACAGTGAGCTCTAACTGGTTCCACTGCGTCTTCACCACCTAATTCTTCCTAATAAATAGCATTAGTACGGATATTCTCATTTGAACAGTGTGATGAGATGGTTATGCCTAGATGCACAAGGTTTCATTTTAGTTATCACGTAGATTGTATATTTGAAGAGTAGCAAACAAGTGTGTTAGGCACCTGATGCTAAGCGGTTACAGTAGCCCATCAACACCCACATGCTCTGAAGTCTTCCTGAGCCACCACAGTGTGTCGCTACTCTTGGAGACTAAATTAGAATGCCTCATATTATATATATGTCTTACCACACTCTTGAAATCAAAACCAGTGGTTGTAAAGCTTTTATAAAGCTGAAATAATTATCGCGGTGTTACGACGATATCGAATCACGATAAATTCTAGAAACTTTAACAGAATATATTAGAAGGACCCCTCAAGATCCATTTCGATGAATATGAGCACCATTCGTACCATAAAACTAAGAAGTAAAAAAATCTTATGATTTTTAATTTAATAACTTATTGTTTTGAAGAGTGATGATGTAAATTGATGAAAAATCAACACTAATCGTGAGGATACAACCGATTAATCGCGAATATGGGTCAGTCTAGAGATTAGAATGGCAGAAATTTTCCGCCAACGTGTCAGAAAACGTCATCGTCATGACAATGATAAGAATAAATCTTATCAGCAAGGCCATCTAGTTAAGAATATAAGATCGTCAAAGTAGACATTTCCCGTCCATCGTTTAAATGATAAAAAATATGGTTAAAAATGAAATCAGGTAGATTTCTCTTTGTGTATTAAGATCTTACAGCAGCCACAAATTTTGAAATAGAAAGTGATTTTATTGACTAAAATAACTGTTGTCCGTGGACTCGCTCGATATTTATAAATATTATCGAAATTACATTTTATGTACCGATAAATTAATCCATTGAAAATATTTAGATGTCCACAACTTTCTGCTATATATAAATACTATCATGTTATAAAAATTAAATCGCGACTTTAAATTGTGTGCAAAAAACTTAAAAAAATAATCTGGTAATCGTTCTCAAAGTGATGAAAACTGTCTAAATATTGACAACTATGAATTAAAACAGCCCAAGATTCTTCCTCGGAATAAACAGAACATGAGCGTTCTAATAAAAAATCCAATACATAGAGTAGCAAACGAGCGTGCAGGCCACGTGATGTTAAGTGGTCACCGCAGCCCATGGACACCCACATCTAACCCGAAACAAAACCGAAGTTCCGTTTGAGGATGTATATGGAAGCTATATGTGTGCCTGGCAACCGCACCTATCCAACCGAAACACAACAGCTGATTCACGGCAGATTATAAGGACGGCGGTGGTACTTCCCCAGACGAACGATTGTTCTACCACATGTTAAATTTGTTTAAACATTTCAGAGACACTCGAAGTTACATCCGTCATTTAGCTCCATTCTATTTTGAGCATTTATTTCTGATATGAGTCTACGAACGACGTATCGTATATGTTATCCAGTAACATAAAAAAATTTCATTGAGTCCCTTTTATGACGTAAACTGGTCCAGCGACGTCAAACAGATATGAACAATGATAATGAAATAGCGGGTGTAGCAAACGTCATCTTCTTTTCGTTACAAGTTTAAGTCTTTCGTTGCTTTCTCATTAGCAAAGAAATAAAAGAATAATTAGCGACAGCACTTTCAACGTTTATTCGAATTAAACTGGTTCGCCAACGCCGCCGGACGGGAATTTGCGGCGTATTTCGTTATTTGTTTGAAACACTTCGTTATTTCAGGAAAGTGTTGTTTGGGTGATATCTTGAATTTTGTTTTTCTTTGCGTTATTAACCGTCGATTCAATTTATTGTTCAATCTTATACTATTGTTTTGTCACACTCATTTTCATGAAATTTCAACTTCTATTAGATACATAAATTATAGTCAAATTATATTTATTAACGTCATCTTGTTATTAATTATTTGTATTGCTTTCTCATTAGCAAAGTGATGATAGGTGATAAGACAATAGTTCGTCCGGGGAGGTACTACCGCCCTCGTAGAACAATGCTTAAGTTTTGGTTGGAGAGGTGTGGTTTTCGGGTACAATTACAAACGAAGCGATAATCTTAATTCTTAGGAGTAGTAACGTATACGCACGACCTCAGATAGGGCTTCAGTCCTGTTTGAGGTTAAAAGTGGGTGTTCATCGGCTGTAGTGACTATTTAACATCAGGCCGCATGCACGGTCGTTCGCTTCTATTCTGATTTAAAAAGTAGTACTAATATCTCAGTCGAAATCTACTGTATGAAATATACTAAAGTTGTTTATAAACAGATCTTCTATAACGGGAACTTATGGCACCAACAACACCAACAGGTACATTTATATTTTCTTATAATTACGTCATTGTTCCAAATGATGTAACTGACGTATTCATTGGTTTAGGTATTGGTGCATGGTGGTAATTTGATCTCAAAGATTTGATTTCCCTTAACTGAAACACAAGTATTTACTGTGCAGATATTATAAACAAGCATTTAAATTGTTGTGTTCAGGAATTTTAGTAAGCAATTTTATCACTTGAACATTTATTATTAAAAGGAGCTCTTACAAGATCTTGACAAGGAAATTAATAATACATAAAATATTGTCTATGTTTATGAATGCAACGCTTGTTTTCTTTTTTTATTTAAACTTTATATTAAATAGAAGTATTAATTATAACCAACTATAGCATGAGACTCTCGTGTTTGGTTTGGTTGCCGATATGAATTAAAATAAACGTTTACAGATAAGTATCATATATCATATTTGTTTAACTTTAGCTACGAAAAGTATTAAAATTAGATCCAGTAAATATTTAAATAGTTTCTATGTAGGTAAAGGCGGTGCTGGTGTATCCTCCAGTCCTCCCTCAGTTGGTAATAAAATAATAAAAATGGTTACTTTTATGTCCCACTGCTGGGCACGGTTCTCTTCTCACAGCTGACTGAGGCTTAGAGGATCCTTCACCACATTGTTGCAATGAATACGGGCGGATAATGTAGGTGAAGACTGGAGCATAATGGTGAAAAGTAATAATCATATTAGGAAAAATATGTAAATTTATTAGTTCTTTGTTACAGTAATAATATTTTAACGACATCTTAGGCTGTACCTAATTAAAGTTAATGGTTTAGCAAATGACTAGCGAAGTGTTGTTGTTCGTTAAACAATATATTTATTTATTTAATTATTAAGGTACACAGACTAAGGTACACAAACAAGGTAGATGCATGCAAATTTTCAGAGTATACGCATACTTTTGCACTAGCGGTAACCTGTGTTCATAAAGATGATTAATTCACGTTAATGAACACACGGACAAAGATCCCGAAACGTTGTAGGTCCCACCTAAATCCTTAATGCTTCTGTTTCATTGGTCCAAAGATTTATGATGGGGCTATCGTATTTATGATTTAAACGTAGGGTAAGATTTTCCTGTAAGCACCGAAGAATTTATCTACCGTAATTTTAGACACGAGGCTCAATTACTTGCTTGTTATCAAAGTATTAATTTATTATACGGAATACCCGGCGGTGGTTTATCTCGGGTTTTGTACAACCAAAATGTATTGTGTAAAATTACAAAACATTTTGGTACGTAACTTTCAAATCCCTTTTATTTTGTGATGTTAATTTGTGAGGGTTCGGTTATATTTGGCTGGGACGTTACAGATACGGCTCTCGCGCGCCTATGTCAATTCTTGTAACGTTGTCTATCTCCGCGTGAAAGTATCGTCAAAATGGGTGGCGGTTGTTTTAAAATTACGATGGACAGACGTACACACGAACACTTTATATTTAAGTAGGTATAGGAATGTATTTATTCATATGTATAGATTCGTAGAAATGTCAGGTTCTTTTATAGTACTTCGATAAGACTGGTCAGATTGTGACATAATTTCTGTTTTGCAATTATAACTTGAGGTAAAATTGGCATTTGCACGGCCATTATGATAAAATATGGAGATCGCATATCGCGATCAATGGTCTCGTTGCTAGTTCGATGCAGCTGGTGTCGTGCGTGATCTTTTTATATGAGAGTGGCTATGGAATTTATTTGCTCAAGTTAAAAATACAGTGATTTCTCCTCACAAATAGGGGAACCCTGGAGTATTCTTCATCACGTTGCTCCAATGCTTGTATGGGAGTGGCTATGAAATTTATTTGCTCAAGCAAACAATTCAGTGATTTCTCC
>DWKL01001373.1:0-14819 GCA_018249415.1 Phareas burnsi | reverse complement strand
AATATTCCGATACCGGGAATCGAACCCGAGCCTCCTGGGTGAGAGCCAGGTATCCTAGCCACTAGACCATATCGGATGTGACTGTAAATTTGAAATAAAAATATTGTTGTAACAATAAGTTGAAGCAAGTTTATTTTTTAAATTGTTTTATTTTTTTATTACTCCGTAAAAATAAAAATGTATCTACGTGTTGCCTACTTTACAGCTCTTCATTAAGTCATATGTCTGTCTGAAAAAATATATGGAATTGACATAAGAAATTAATAAAACTATTTTTTTTCAATCTTAAATTAAAACGGAGTTTATTGTTCAATACTCAAATCAAAAATCCATGTATCTATTTAACAAAGATTTAACTCGTATATTATAGGTATAGGTATTAATCTAAAAAAAAAATGTCTTTGTAAATGAGACAGTCGATTAAATATTGTCAATATCTCATATCTGAAGAATTTATTCGCGGCAATATAGATAAGATTTCATATAAAAATATATTTATCCCAAATACCTATGGTTACCTAAATTAAAAGACCGATAAATATAAAATCAATAACGTCTGAATGTTGCATTATTTGGATATATTTTTTTCAGGTAAGCAATGTCCAAAGAAGGGACCTTTCTGGAAAGATCCAATTTTAATTTTAAATCTTAAATTTTGAAATTGAATTCTCATAAATTTAAATTGTTTTGTGGACTGGACGGATTCAGTTGGGCACGAGCAGTCGGCTAGCGTCGGGGCACGTGACAAGCGGTCTGATTCAACGTATCCAACAGAAGAATATAGGTGTCGCGGAGAGCGGCAATAGATTATCACTATAAAAGCGGGGAAATAATAACACTACTTTACATAAGTTATTACCGGAAACATCAAGTAAGTTAATCTTCTTTATATTATCTTTATTATTCTTCACCGAAATATGATATAATTCGACAATGAACTCAAGCGTCTCATAAATTTGATTCCTAGAGTAGTTTTACTGGAAGGTTGGTAGCATTGTGTTTGTTGTGCACAGATAATAGGTACATTTTGTACATGATAAGATACACTAACTATAGCTTACATATGTGTTCGGATTCTTAATTCAATTTACATTTAGTTTTATAATAGAATTTATTTGTAAATTGTTTTCAGTTTTCTAAATATAGTTTCTAGAGATGATCCTCATTCATTTTCTAAATTAATTTTTTTTTCTTTTGCTACATTTTATGGATGCCATCCTGTTGGAACTGTCGGTTTATAATTCTTTATTGATATTACATGGATAGGAATATTTTTTGAAGGAAGGCATTTGAATATGATTTATATTTAACAAGGATCATAAAAATAAACTCACGTACAATCCAATCAAATCAAAAAGAAAGATTATTGAAATGTCTATTTTTGTAATAAATTAACAGGTTTTTGTAATTAACAAAAAGCAAAATTAATTGTGAAAATATTATTTGCAGCAAAAATGGACATAATAATGGTTTGGCTGGTTATGTTTGTCCTTGGGTTCTGGATATTCAAAAAAATGAAGGAATGGCAGAACTTGCCTCCCGGTCCATGGGGATTGCCTTTTGTCGGTTATTTGCCGTTTATTAACAAGCGACATCCTCATTTGACGTTAACTGAGCTGTCCAAGCAATATGGCCCTATATACGGGATAGGCATGGGTAGCCTGTACGCTGTTGTCCTTTCCGATCACAAGTTGGTAAGGGAAGCTTTTGCAAAGGAAGCATTTTCTGGTCGCGCCCCGCTATTCCTGACTCATGGAATCATGCATGGAAACGGTATGGATGATTTTTGTGTATAGAAATAGTAAACAGGTTTTTATGTTTACATTGCAACGAGCTAGGTACTGAAAAGGGCGTGTAGGTCACCTGATATTAACCACATCTAACCTCAAACAGCACTGAAGCCCTATCTAAAGTCGTACCTAGATGATGCACTACTCCTGACAACCAAGATAGTTACTTCGCTTGTAAGTGTACCCTACTACCAAACCTCTCGCAGCAACCACAATTATTGCTTCACGGCTGACTGTAATGACGGCGGTCGTACACCCCTAGTTGAACTCTACTACCTATGAAATGAAGTACCAACCTAACTTAAAAACAGATTTTTATGTAGCAGTAGTTTTAAGTAGCAGACGAGCTTACAGTGATTATAAATGTTTATTGTCAATAGACATCTGTAATTAATAGGATTGAAGTCCTCCTTGGGGTCAGGCATAGGTGCGTTAAAACTCCTGAGGACTAAGTTGCGATACCTATTGTGTCTCCCTTTCCACATCTTTTAAATTAGACAGCAGCATTGAGCACTGCCGCTGTAAGCTAGTGTCGTAAGAAAATAGCATGCGATCCATACGTGGGCATTGGAGCTCATGAACATTGATCAAACTCAAAGAGAGCTGCAGTCCTCAAGAAGTTCGATACAGATGCGTTATTTACTCATGGGTAAATCGTTGGAATACCTTGAGTGCAATAGACGCTTATACCACATTATTTATGTGTAGTTCAATTTATTTATACGTATAAAGATGCTCAATGTATTTAAAAATATTATATATAATTTCTTATCTATATATTCTTATTTTTTTATTTAAAACATAATTCGATAAAAAAAATAATATAGGTAGGTATTTCATTAAAAGTTTTATTCATTTTTATTTGTATATATATAAGTAATACTTGCAGTTTTTTTGCGTCCCTGATTATTCTTTTTGACACACAAATGAACTGTGTCTCTACAAATGCACACATACAAAATATCCGAAATGAATTGAATTATGTGTACACGTATATAAAACACTAACAAAACTATCATATCGTAAACCGATCGTTAGAAACCCATAAATATCGTGAGTATACTAAAATAAAACGGTATTTATGTGTTATTTCATTCATATTATTTTCCTTGTAGGTATAATTTGCGCTGAAGGAAAATTATGGAAGGACCAACGTAAATGCGTTACGAGCTGGCTTAAAAGCTACGGGATGAGCAAGCACAGCGCCTCCCGGGATAAGCTAGAGAAACGTATAGTTGTCGGGATTGAAGAACTGTTACAAGTATTTAATTTATAAGTCAATATGTTTCTTTTTGCGGCTTTTTCCGCGTGACATGGCGTCCACCTCGTGGAGGGTTTTCAATTTTAATGCTGTATCAGATTTTAGTCGTTTAGAATAGTTTATGAAATACAGAGCACAGTGAATCTCTGTAAATTAAGAATCTGTGCGTACAGAGCGTCAAATACGGTCTCGAGATTAGTCCGTACAGTCATATAGACAGACAAACATTTTAAGAAGACGTTTTTAATTTTTTTTAATGTGGAAATAAATGTAACACGAACTTATGTTTAGAAATTATATATTTTAGAAATTAGAGACTGATTTTGACGACACCCGCGTAGTGGTTACTCCGGGTTCAATTCCCATCAAGCGTCGTAGTTATGACCATGATCGCCCAGGGTAAGACTGGAATTTTGCGTTCCAAAAACCCAATTATTACTAATTAATACTGAGTACTTAATTATTATTTTCTATGATTCTTAGGCACTACGATAGTGAAGTCCGAGTTAGCATAAACTAGTTTAAACATCATATAAGAGCTACTGTATCTGTGATCTTATGGGGTCTGCGAGTGCGTCTCTTTAACAGCCGCCTCAACGACCAGCTCCTAGCTACGAGCTAGTCGGTCTTTATGATAGTATAAATGTATTATATATAAATTCATATTAGAATAGTGAATTTTGACATTTCTGTTGGGTCTGTTTTCATAGCATGGTGAATATGAATCTAGATAACGTTTTAAGTTATGGTCTAGAAATCAGCTCAGTTTTAGTAGGTACGTATAGAATGATGTAGTTTGTTGCCACTGAAATAATTAGTAAAATGATAACGTGTGGATGGAGTGGATTAATATTGCTCTAACTTTCGGTAGATACGTTCGATATGGATTTTTCAATAAATCCAGGAAAGGTATGGAACCTAACGGCGAATTACAGAATTTGTTTATGTTATAATGAATCGTGTATCATTGAATGGTATACTCATTTAAAGTTTAATTTACATTAATAAATCAAAGGATTAAGTTATTCCCGAAATTAAGAGGTTTGTCAGGGCTTCCACGCATTTTATTGTATATAGGTGACCGTAGCCATTGTAAGATATTATTTTTATTGTCAACAAAAAATGGCATTTATTCTTGAAAGTGACCTTTTGGTGGCACTGATAAATGTTAGCGAGACTTGAGCAGCAAAAACACGATCTTCGACTTTTGTTTTTATAATGTTCGGGCTCGGAAGGCGTTCGTCACCGTCATTTGCAGCCTGTTTGTGAATATTACATAAATTACCATATATTGTGCCTGTGGATTTGATAAAATTTAAATTTTAGAACGTTAAAGAATCGTTTGGATCTCCAGTCGATCTAAACCAACTGCTAAGACATTCAGTTGGAAACATCGTGAACGAAATCATATTTGGATTCAAGTATCCGCTGGAAGACAAAACTTGGCATTGGTTTATGCA
Organism: Phareas burnsi; assembly: GCA_018249415.1. Taxonomy (NCBI): domain Eukaryota; kingdom Metazoa; phylum Arthropoda; class Insecta; order Lepidoptera; family Hesperiidae; genus Phareas; species Phareas burnsi. The sequence continues at coordinate 10,308 of DWKL01001373.1, read as the reverse complement.
AATACAGGAAGAGGGAAGTCACGAAATGGGCGTAGCCGGTGTTGTCAACTTCTTGCCATTTGTACGGTGCGTTGATTAGCCTCGAACGCTTGGGCAACGGTTTTTGCACAAATTACTTCTTACTAGCTTACTATTTACTCTTCAGATTTATATCACCGACTATTCGGAACACTATCAATGTTTTGGTCCGCGGCCAAGCTCAAACGCATCGACTGTACGCCTCTTTGATTAATAGACGCCGACAAATGTTGGGACTGAAAATACCGGAAGGTGCCGAGTATTTGCCGCACGCCAATATCTTTAACGAACATCCTGAAGGTTTCATTAAGTGCATTAAGTACAGCAAGCACGCGTTAAATAACGAAGAGCATTATTTCGATCCCAAAATACTTCTTCCGTCAAAGGAAGAGTGTATTCTAGACAGCTTTCTGGCTGAACAAAAGAGAAGATATGAAAGTGGAGAGGAGTCCGCTAAGTACATGACGGATGAACAATTACATTACCTTTTAGCGGATATGTTTGGGGCGGGGCTCGATACGACGACTGCCACGTTCTCTTGGTTCTTCATGTATATGGCTCTTTATCCCGAAGAACAGGTGAGTGTTTACATACTTTCTTCTGACTACTTTCATACTACGATCGATTAAAAGACTGCACTTTCCTTTAACACTTTCTTTGTTGGTTGAAGAAATCACTGGAGTTGCTTGACGTGATACTTTTTTGCAGGAAATGATTCGGAAAGAAATTCTTAGCACATTCCCGGATGAAAGTGAAATAAATAGTTCAAAACTGCCTCGTTTAATGGCGGCGATAAGCGAAACGCAGCGTATCCGCACGATTGTACCAGTGGGCGTTCCTCACGGCTGCTTACAAGCAAGTATAGTACTACGGTCATTAGTTTGTATTTTTCGAATAGAGTTCATTGACCTTCTTTTTAGGAGACATTCTTGGGCAACTACAAAATACCAAAAGGTGCAATGGTGATACCCCTTCAGTGGGCGATACACTCCGACCCTAATATTTGGGAAGATCCTGAAGAATTTAAGCCTAGCCGGTTTCTGGATGAAGACGGAAACTTACTCAAGCCGCAAGAGTTTATTCCCTTTCAAACGGGTAATTATAATTAAGGTAGTTCAATGATCTTTTACCTTTCCTTTATATAGTTATAAATATAAAATTGCGTAATTTTGCTAGGTAAACGCATGTGTCCAGGAGACGAGCTCGCTCGAATGGTGTCATCTAGTGTGGCGGCAGGATTGTTCCGTCGCATTCGAGTTCGTTTGGCGTTCAAACCGACTCCAGAAGAGCTGCAAGGCATCAGCGGTATTACATTAGCTCCACCGGAAGCTATGTATTCTTGCGAACCTGTTTAAATGTTGTAATTTTAAGATTTGCTATATTAAATGTAGAACATAGATATCAGATTTTTTGAATTCAATTACAAATGAATGTGTGAACGTATTTTCATAAAGTGTAAATGTTTTTAGTGCGAAATAAATTTGTATACCTATTTCTTTATTGTGACGGAATATAATCGGAAGACCCGACTTTTGTAGGTTGACATTAAGCAAAGATCCATAAAGATGGAGAGATACGTGGGAGATTATATCTGTCGGAGATATTAAATAGATAATAAAACATTATTTTTAAATTCTTCATCATTTATTTTAACACTACATATTTAGTTTTAACACACTATGCAATATTTACAAAGCTCTTGAGTAAATAATGGTAATATACCAAAGACGGTGAGTTGTAATCTAAAATCATTAACTGAAACTCCAGTAATGAAAGCAACTTGGTTGCAACAATTTCAGTTTTGTTTTTACACAATTTATTTTTATTGTCTTTGTAGTAACAATACGTAAATACTATAGCGGCTGTAACGCCGCTCTTAGACTAGCTGCTGGTCTCTAAGCTACCATGGAATGTTACTAGATGGATACTCATGATGGGTACATTCATTACAGACTATATAAAGTACATAATTATGAATTACATGAACACGATCATACCACAATGGAATATCAATAATATTCAAACGTAACGCAATAAACATGAGATCGCACTCAACAGACAACACTCTCAAGTGATACCTATTAATAAATAATGATCTAGAGCTATATTATTTTGGTATAGAAAACTAGTGTTTACGATGTCGATGATCGAAACATATCGAATAAACCACCTATCTCGACACGCACGCGATCTGTAACAATCTCAAAGATCGTAAACCTACACATAATACTGTAATCACACAAATAACAATTCATAATCTCAACGATGGGAATTTTCAGTACTTACTCCTTAAATAATAAGTTCGGTTTACTAAAAATTGAACACTTTATGCACAGCCTCGACCATCGCTGTTGCGATGCCGTCACTTATAAAATAAGACTTAATTAAAATTGTCATCGATACGCTCTAAAACGAGTGATCATTGAATACTGGTGGGTGTTTGTGGCAATGCGAAGGGCACGGCTAGTGCGCGCCGACGTGTCGCAGGTGCGGGTGATCCGGTACCGGTGCAGCTGGCGGCGACGCCGCGGGCTCGCGCGACACGAACTTTACGCGGAAAGCTTGCGGTGCGATCGTAGCTCCAACGGTGCCTTCCAGCGAAGGCGCCGCGTCACCTGCCACCATCTGCACGTCGAACTGATGCATCATGCTCGCGAAGAACATGAACATCTCCATTCGCGCCAGCACGTCTCCTAGGCACATGCGACGTCCCACACCGAACGGCATGAAGAATTCCGGGCGCCTTATCTTGCCGTTGTCGTCGATGAATCTGCTCGGGTTGAATTTGTTAGGCTCGTCCCACAGATTGGGGTCCATGTGCACACAGTTGATTAGTGGGACGACTTGAGAACCCGCCGGAATTCTGTAGCCGTTAAGATGGACGTCCCTGATAAAAGAAAAGAAAATTGTTAGAAAAATGAATTTACATACCTTTATTATTTTTTGTATAACGGGTGTACATATTTTTGAGATTTTGAGGAAATTACATAGTTATTTTATATGCATGTACTTACTTTGTAGGAGAATGTGTGGTGGCCAAAGGGACGATGCTTGACATGCGTAAAGTTTCCAGAATTGTGGTTTCAGTGTAAGGGAGACTTGGCATATCTTCAATAGTTGGCAAGCGTTCACGACCCACTACAGCATCAAGTTCTTCTTGCACTTTGCTTTTGACATCGGGATTCCTTAGCATAAATACTATCATCCACAAGAGAGATGATTTAATTGTTTCCATGCCAGCAGAAAAAAGATCCCCCAATATTTGTTTTAGTTGGAGCTCTGAAAAAAACAAAAAAATATTTGTAAAATCACTTTTAATCATTAGCCTAAATCATTCAATTGTTTAATATTTACGTTTAACATTATCTCTATTTATGATTGTACTCACCGTGATCTCTTCCTTCAAATAGTTCTCCAGCTCTGCCTTCAATTTTAGCCTTTTCCATTTCGATAAGGTAAACATCAATGAGGTCTCTGGCGTTCTCAAGATCAAGCGTGTTACGGTGTTCGTCGATGAGCGTTTGATAGAAAGCAAACATTTCTTCACGATTTTTTGCCACCTTTTCTTGAGCCTGAGCCTTGCCGGGAAGGTACTAAAAATATATCTTTCGTTAGTTTTCAACACAAAACGTTTTTCGATTTCAATGTGCAACATATGTATAGTTTAAATAATTACATTATAAAGTGGAATGTATTCTCCGTAATGAATTTCGCCAAAAAGTCTCATGCCCTCTTCGATGAGATGATTGAGCCGTGCGAATCGGGCGTCGCCATGACTGAAGCGCACTGACATGGTTATTCCGCAGATCACATTAGATACACCCAAAGCGAGTAGCGGGTTGGCATCAATTGGCGCGCCGTCCGACCGGTGTAGATTTGCCATTAGCTCGTAAACTTCGCTCTGATGAAAATAATTTTTAATTAACACTTGTTAACACACTTGTTGGTGTTGTTATGTTTACAGTTTTACGTAAAATATATATTATCAATTCAATCAAGTTGCACAGTGAAAATTGTTTTTACAAACCTTAATTCTTCCCTCCATGATCTTTTTGCCGTTGCCCATGTAGGTCATTCCAAATTCCCTGAGCTTTTCGTGCAGGAACCGGCGTTGGCTTTTCCAAAGGCGGCCCTCGCTGTTAATGATACCTGCATAGAAAGAGGCGGTGAGCTATTATCTACGCATGTGGGCGGCGAGGAGGGAGGGCCGCAGATACGCGGGCCGCCCCGTGCGCATGTGCGCAGAGCCGGTGTTATTGTTATGCACTATTAAAGAATTAAAAAAAAATAACAGTATCCAGTAATTTCAACGAAAATTAATGAAAAATTTTACACTATTAGAATTTGAGTTACCGTGAGAATTAAACAGATGGATAATTAAAATGTATCTATTTTCACTGTTTTTGTGCAATACATAAAAGTATTAAAATATACTTAATTTTTATTAACAAAACACTTACCAAGACCATCCAAAGTGTGCATGAGAGGAGTACTGGGTCGACCGGTTAATTCTTCTCGTCGGAAAGCTTCCCTTATGAGTTTGTAGTCGCTAAGCACCACTGTCAATTGATTGCCGAGCCTCGCTGAGAAGAGAGCACCATAGCTGCGAGCCAGTTGCAGGAATGTCTTGTGTCGAACGCCGAGGAAGGGTAAGTAGCCGACGACCGGAGGTCCCCACGGTCCCGGAGGCAGCTTGCGGATATCACGCACCAGATAAATTAGCCGGGTGATTAAAAATACCGCGCCCGCCATCAGGACCAGAGGCAGCGTAGTACGAGATGTGCAGTAGCTCACAACTTGCCACAGCCCCCACAACAACTTAGAGTTCGACAGTATCGTTATCATGTTTATATTTTTTTCTTACTGAAACTCGTTTGAAAGTGAACCAAACATAACATTAATGCGCGGAGTAAATCGCGATTTTGCCGTGCCCTGAACGCTGTGCTCGTATATCGCGTGCGACCGACGTCTGCGCACTGGCGCGCCGCTGGCGTGGCCTTGCGAATAAATACGCGCGGGGTGGCGCGAGCGCCGGCTCGTCCCACCGGCGCTCCTCTCTCCGCGGCTTTTCCATCCGCCGAGCCGCTACGAGGTGCGTAGCACTCGCCGTAGACCACTCTTAGTTTCAGTATTGTCCAAACTTGATAAAATGATAGCATTGTTTGAACTTTAGATAAATATCATTTACGCGTAGTGATGCACTTAATTATTGTTTGGGTGTAATTGCACCGGCGTCAAGGTGGCGGTTTGAATGATCGCCTGAGGTGGCCAGTCGATGATGAGGGTGTAGGCCGGTTTGGATGATGACCTCACTGCACTGTTGTAGATAGATTCGTTGTAGCCATTGAGCTCGATTCACGAGTTGGCGTCAAATTCGGCGAGGGGTGAGAGGGGCTATCGAGGTCGCGCGGGTGTGCATGCAGATGATAAGATTAACGAATTGCGTAAGTTGGCGCGAAGCAAGGTGACGGCAGGTCGACGACTCGCGCCTGAGAGCCTTGGGCGAAGTTCTACACAGGCCGACCTCTAAACGACACTTAAATATCTCTCACTAAATTTATCGCTGATTACATTCAAATATACGAGTGTGTTGTGACTGTATTATAAGTGCGAATGTTCCTATGCACTTGTGAGCAATTATTTTTACGAGTAGACGTGTACTGAGGAATATAATCGTATCGTTATTATTATAATTACAGATATAAAAGTTTACAAGCAAAAAACTTTAGTAATTCCAGTAATATTGTTTAACCTAACTAACTAAGTAAAAAAATATTATAACAATGTAATTGCAATTATTGAATATTGTTATTATTGAATATTATAAAAGTGTATGCATACAAAGCAATTTTTTACATCTGCTTTTTATAATTAGATATATTTTTACATCTAAACGTTTTGTACATTATAATTAAAAGTAAGGAAAGAATTAAAAAAAAAAATAGTATAACGTAACTTACTTGTTTACAGTAGACGTACATTTTTAATATCAATAAATTTTTGAGCAGGATTTAATTTAGTAGCCATAATTATCTCGATATGGACTATGTTATGTTCAAGAAATATGTGCCGTTTAATTGAGAGCCTATCTCTTTTGGGAAGACAGTTTTTTTATGTATTAGGGACGTCTAACGCTTGCCTAACATCTCATATCTTACAGCACTTGCAGCACGGGGAGGGGTAAATGGGTGGGGATTATTTGGGTCTCTATGCCCTGGGTAGACCTCTAGGAGGTATATATCTCCCGGTGATAGCTTATATTTACGCATAGTACTAGTATTAATTAAAAAATTATAATATAATGGGAAAATATAAACAATGACTCCATACTCACCGTGGCTGACCAGGCTTCGTCTTCATTGTCAGCTAGTATTCGTCCTCTTGATAGTCGGAGGACGCCGATCCCAAGAGCTCCCGCAAGAGCGGTCTGCCACTAGTGGTTGATTATGGAGGGGCGCCATGCCACTAAAATGGGTTTCTATAGCCTGGTCGGCGTGCTCACACATACGGCACACCAATTTGATTACAAACTCAGTTCGTACGTAGATTTGTCACTACCTCTGAGAACTAAGATGGTCGTCATGCTTATAAGTACCCAGCAACCACACCACTCCAATCGAGACACATGTATGGCTTAACATGGCTCCCCGGACTATAGTTCTACCACCTGCATACATTTAGAAAAAAATTATAACTTTTTTAATCTTATTATACGAAATAAAAAATTCTACTAATATAAATACTGCACTCACAGCATATTAAGGAGATGCATATGTTTGGTTGAAAATTAGAATAAATGAATTGGGGAACAGCACTAGCGTCCTTAGATTATTTAAACTACAATAATGGTACATTTAATAATTGTAAATATAAAACTAATAGAAAGTTTTAAAACGCGTTTTCAATAACGGACTATACTAAGTTTTCGCGTCTCTGTATATTAGAATTACGTAACTTTGTCCGTAAATACCCAAATCTTTTTGACAAGAGATATCGTAAGTAACCTCTGCACACCTATAGAATATACACAAATAAATATTGCTATGCCGACAAGGTCTCAAATTATGTTGTAAGTATATTGTAAATTAACATAAAGTTTAGATAATTTCATTTCATTTTAGTGATACATAATAATACATATTTCTTGTTTTTCTATCTGCAAATGTCATGATCTGGACGCTTACTAAATATATATCATCAAATTATTACTGTCCCACTGCTGGGCACAGCTTTTCTTTTAGACTGAGAAGGGTTACGCCATAGTCCACCACACTGACCAGGTGCGGATTGGTAAGACGTCACACACTTTCGAAAATTTACAAAAATCTCTCAGATGTGTAGGTTTCCTCACGAAGTTTTCTTCACCTTTAAAGCAAGTGGTAATTGATTGCTAATACTCACATAAATTTCATGCCAGATTCGAACCCGGACCCCACTTGAGAGACCCGAATCTTATCACTAAGCTTTACTGCTTATTTACCCACCTACCAGTGACCAAATATATAACTAATATCTATTTCATGTATCCATCCATCAGCTTTGGAGGTTCACTGCTGGACATAGGTCTTACCTAATCGACATCAAGCAAACCAGTTCTGAGTCTTCTGAATCCAACGGTTTCCCGCTGTCTTCTTTAAGTCATCAGTCCACCCTGTCGAGAGCGAATATTTATTTATCAATATATTTATTTATAAAATTAATATTTGGTAATCGCCATCGTTGAAACTCGAATAGAAAGTGATGTGTTTATTATGGTGTTCCTTTAGCCAATTCTTCTCCTAAAACGATACGCCTTGTGAAACGGTAATGGTTTATTGATATTCAAAAATTAGATGTCGGTGTCCGTGGGCTGCAGTGACTACTTAACACCAGGTGGCCAGCACGCTCGTTTGCTACTTTTCAAACATAAAAAAAAATATATATATGTGTACCTATATTAATCTGATAAAAAAAAAACAATAATAGTTTATCCTCATTATTTTACTTATTTACTTTTAATTCTATACAAGCATTCCCACCCGGCTCCAGGAAGGTGCACATCTATACACGATTTATAAATTCATATAGGTACTAGAACCTGTATATTTTCGAGGTAAAATAGAATCGGCTTATCTACTTCTAAGATAACACGATTTACAGGCAGATTTTTATAACGGGTTGTTATGTTTTCATGTTTTGGTATTGTATAAAGAATATGAGATAAACAAACACAATCAAACCACAAACATACGCTTAAATTCTCCGTGTTTGTATAAATCCATATCCACTTTGAATGAAATAAGAAACAACAATAAGGTATATTTGTAAACACTATGTCTGTGTGTCGAAGCTCAAATGTTCCTAACTCAGCATTAAAGTTCAACATTCCGAACCCAGGATTGAATTACATTGTACTTGGCACAAAGACCGTCTGTTGTCAATGACCGATTCTATTGTTTTTATGTTATTTACAAACAGATTGTTATTATCAATAATTTCTCGTTAAACGTTTCCTAGTAAACAAAGGATTATGATTAATGAGTAAACAATTAATTTATATCTTTCTTTCATATGCTAAAAGGGATCTGTCGTGTGACGTCAGCGTAGAATTCTGCCACTACTTATGGATATAGTTAATTTCTGGATATGGGCAGTAGATTTTTTCTGAAAAAGTGTTCATCTGTTGCGATCGTATACAGACAAAAGAATTTAAAAATTAGGAGTTAATATATGGAATCCGGAGCGTAGCTTCGCGACTTGTGTAAATAGTAACCGATCTACAAAGTTAAGCAACGTTGGGCTCGACCGGGAGTTGGATTTCTAACATCTTAACCTTATCGGAGGCCTTTTGGGCTGTTTGAAAACACCCGACACAGGTTGGTTACTAATCCGGGCCATACCAATCCTCATTAGAGTAGCGTGGTGGAGTATCTTCCAGGACTACCGTAAATTTGGGGAGAGAACCATGACCAGTATACTTTACGATGTAGTACTGGTTTAGTAGATTTTAATATAATGGTAAGTGGACGTAAGTTCAATGGGATATTCTAATATATTAATGGGCGAAGTCACGGAGAAAAGTTGATATTGAATATATCTTTGTTTAATTGTAGTAAAACGTGATATTTTTATATTCTATTTAAGGAAAGATACAAATATGATAAGGTGGTCTAATTAACTTAAATCAAATGTATACATGTATATTTGCGTCCAATCTCATCGAATAGTATCAAATTAATAATGCAACAAAATTTAAAAATATTTTCTAGATAGTGCCGCATCATTAATTACTAACATTTTTTAAAATTCTAGTTTAAAACGAAAACATAACTAAAGTATACTTGTTTTAGATTTACGTCAGAAATCGGTCCCAACCAAAAATTATCATAATTTCCACAGTTAACTAACAAACTGTGAGGGCGCATTTCCATTATTATTCGTTTGTATGTTTGTATGCCTACCACCCTTTTTATGTCGCACTGTTAGTCAAGAGTCTTCGTCGTCAAATAGGGTTGGCCACTGCGCAGATATTCAACAACTCCAATGCGGATTGATATGGATTAGTCGCCAACCCGTTGCGAATGTTATCAAACTGCCCACAAGGTCTCCGACAATGTTAAACGACTGTTATCCATTGTTAACAACCAATAGCTTAACGTGCCTTCCATAGTATTGAAACGCATATGCAGTTTAGCCACTAGAGGTCTTCTATTCGACTCCCAACTGTGCCCAACGTTCCTTAACTTACGATCTACAAACGCCGTGGGGCTATGACCGCTTCTCTTTTGCTTTTTCTATAGATGTTCCAAATGAGCGTACAGTCCTGATGACAAATGCTGCCCATCTGTGATCAGTTCGATCAATCAAGATGAATCAATTAATCAATCAAAGAATCAATCAATCAAGATAATCTGTAATTAACACCACCCAGGATTGAAGAGTCTGATATGGGCTGCAAATATGTTTCTAACCCTAAGGAGTAAATTGGAACGCCTCATTTAATTGTCTCTCCCTTACCGCACCCTTTAAACCAGAACACAGCAGAGTTGTTATAAGATAGAAATAGATAGTGCCTCAGGAGTGGTATCATGAAGGTTCTACCATTTTAAAGTATATTTAGTTCCCGAGGCACGTAATTCAAACGCAATACAATCGTGCAAAGGATTATTAATCGTCTATGGTGTATATAAAATAAATGTCTTCACATATAAGTTTATAAGTAATACCATTCAAATAAAATTGTAATTTAATAGTTATTTTATTTAAGTATAATTATATTAACTGTAATATTAAGTAAATTGAATATTTCTC
>DWKL01001372.1:0-14820 GCA_018249415.1 Phareas burnsi | reverse complement strand
GGGGTGACCATTAAACCGTATCTCGAGCTGAGTAAGAAGGTCGCCTCGCTGTAATCGTGCCCAGCAACCGCACTTCTCCAACCGAAACACGAAAAATTTCATGGCAGATTATGAGGGCTGCGGTGGTACTTCCCCGTATGAACTATAGTTCTACCACCTCTCTTTAGCTGTGCGTTTATCAGTCAATTAATATTGGAGATTTATTAAGTAGAAATAGATGTTAGAGATATTAAAGTTCAATACAGTCAAGTAAGAGATTATTAATCTATGATGTAGTAAATATTAAATATAGTATAGTATGTAGGTAGTGATGAAATAATAAATTCCAACTGCTTTCCGCAGATTTATCAGTAGGTACATCTTGTATTAAGGAATGCATACAATTTGTTTATAGATTTTACTATAGTTTCTGAAAATTCACTTCATAATTTAATTTTATTTATTATTATAAATTATACATGTGATGATTTAGTAAATACATCAAAACTTTATATTTAAATGCACTTTAGGTAAAATTTCATTATTACATGACAGGTAATAACCTATTTGTGAAATAACATGTTAGGATAAGACACGACGGACAAAGTCATTAGTTTCTTTTATCTGCTGAAATTGTAATTAAAATATAGATCTATATATTAACATAGAAATTTTGACGTTTTCCACACGATGTCTTTCTACACCGTTACTGATAATTAACTTTTTATACGGATCAAAATATCAATGGCACGTATACCTTGCATTCAGTCCGGGTCTTCGGGAGGCCGAGGTACTAGGCTTTGGCTACTTGCAATTTCGTTATGATACGTCAAAAACTGTACGACCCCTATCATGTTAACAAATTTTCCTGAACATACGTACTTTACACGATATGTTTGTCATATCCAGTTTTGCCAACGTTTGATTGCAGTGGATACGCAACTGTTCTCAGGGTGATTTAGGGTAGTGATTCAAATGGAATGAGGGTTCCGTTAATGTGATTTTCAGCCTCGTTCAAGACGAATTTATGTTATTGCTCGGCAACAAGTCAAGGTCTACTGTGTATAGTTACATCTTATAACATAAGACATTCATGTTGATAGGTATACGATATAAAATAATAGAATACTGACAAAGTGTAATAGAAATTGTAAGTAGGTACTAGAGTACCTACAACCAACTACAACTGAAACGAGCAAAAATTTAGAAATTTTTGTTTGTTTTCTTGACCATTATCGATATCAAACGATTCCTAGACAATAGACAAGGAAATGGTAGAAGGAGCGTCCTTGGAGAAAACAAGTGTCGATAGCGAAAACAAATTGGAAAAGTAAACCGAGTGTTCTTTAAAAACTACGATTTGCAAACACTATTCATTTCTAAAGGAGCGAAAGGGAAAGTGGAATCAAGTTGAGGAAAAAATTCTTGATAACCAGACCTGTGGTTAAGACGTGACTAAACAAGAGAACCGGGCCATTAAGTTTTACGCTATGCGTAAGTCCTACTATGGGTGTAATATAAGATAAATAAGAAATCCAATTGGGTTAGGGGGAATATAAGCAAACACCCATAGCAAGACGCCGCAGAGAATAAGCATAACGCTCAGTGCGACGATAAACCGCACGTGCCTATAAAACGGGACTGCTCGACAAATTGACTCGTCTCGCAATCAAAGATATCAAAATCTGAACGCACACTTAATTGAATTTTGATGTTCGTATGTTATCCAGCTTTAGGTGATATAACCTTTCGTGGTTCGTGTCCATAGCTATTTGTTATAACAGCACTGTTAAAAGTTGCTGTGTTCTTGTTTGAAGGTCTGGTAAGGGAGAGAATTTCGTTCTAACTTAATCCTCAGAAGTAGCAACTGTGAAATAGCAAACGGGCATGCAGGCCACCTGATAATAAGCGGTCTCCATGGTAACTATGGTAAGATGACACTACCGATGAATGACCTCGAATAAGATTGGATAGAGGACTCCAATCTTATTCGAGCTCGGCCGTCGGTAGTGTCATCTTACCATAGTTACTTATCTTAGAGACCGCTTATTATCAGGTGGACTGCATGCCCGTTTGCTATTTCATACTTACTTCATACGCATAAAAAAGGTCATACACGTGTGCGTGTATGATTTCCGGTAACTCGCGACGTGTTATCTACGTTCAGATTATAAAGAAAATTAAAGTAAAACAAACAGTGAGTTTGGTTCGTAGTTTTTGATTAGTTACAACATAAATTGAAGTTTGTATATATGAGATAAGATAATATAGCCTAGTGGTGAGATTCCGGACTCTTATGCTAGGTGTTCGAAGTTCAATGATTTGAACTTCGAACACCTAGCATAAAGTGCGCTGTAACCTGGCCCTTCTCTTTGTGAGAGGAGACCTGTACCTAACAGTAGGATAATAATGGGTTGATGATGATGATGATGTATGACATATATGTATACCATCCACATTTGAATCTCTTCAACCTTGAGGAAAGGTAAGACTCAACTCCACTTCAAGCTATTCAAGCAAAGTAATATTGTTTCCATTTTTCGACGTTTAACAGTGAAATTCTTGTTGTTCAAAACCGCTCTATACGAACCAGGGAAATTGTTAGCCAAATATTTTCTGAACAAATTCCATCCACTACACAATTTAAAGTGCACGGTTAAAGTTAAAAATGCGATAAAATTCCCCATTTCGGTAACGTTCAAGGAATTTATATATGATATGTTTAATTTTTAGAATGAGAGAAAGAAAATTTACTCTTATTTCTTCTTTCTACCTTCATTTAAGTTTTAGGAAAAAGTTTTACATAAAAACATTTGGCAGTAAAGCTCCTGAGATAGAGAATCTGTTCAAGAATATGAACTTATTTTACTGATCCGCTTGCCTATCTTCTGATCCGCTACTTCACTATCTGGTTTTTTTTTTTAATTAGTGTCTTTACAGTTATTAAAAAAAGATCACCAGATGCTATCAACGTGGTATTCGCGGAAACATCTAAAGGGGGGCGGAGGGGAAGTGAGTATAGTTTGATTTTGGCGTTAATTATTTTAAGGGAGATAAAATTCGCCGATGGCTTCACAGATTAATTCCGGTGTAAGCTGTAATGTGGGTTCGCTCTTTGAAATTTCCAGATATTCTAGTATTTACAATAAAACCACTCAGTGTACTCTTAGTTACAGATCATTGTAGTAATATGGTTGACGCTCAAGGATCCCCTAGATATCGCCCCTCTTATTATGTTACAAAAGTAGCAAAGGCTGTGGACCACTTGATGTAATGTGGTCACAACAGCTCATGGACACCCATGTCTAATCTCAAACTAAACTGAGGTCCTATTTGAGGACTTACAAAGATACGTTACTATGCCTAAAGACTAAGATAGTCGCCTCCCTTGTAAGTGTACCCGACAACCACGTCTCTCCAACTGAAGTTCTAAGGTGAAATTCAGACCAGTTCCAGCTGGACATGGATTACTCGCCATATTTTGCTCCTTAAAAGTAGTGATGCATCTGTGTACGACCTCAGACAGAATTACAGTTTTATTCGAGGTTAGATGTGGGTAGATCCATAGGCTGCAGAGACCGCTTAACATAAGGTGGGCAGCAAACTCGTTTGTGACGCTTCAAAGAAAAAAAAGGGTTAATTCTGTAAACGTCGACATAGGCCCGTGCGGTATCTAATCAAGTATATAATCAAAGGAAGTAACGTATAAGTACGAATACTATTTAGAAGTTGTTTTCACAACAAGCTCACTGCTCAATCGTACCGTTGAACGTGACGTGTTTGTGAACTACCAGCGCGGGCTCGGAGCGGGAAATATTCAGCGAAATGGAAAAATGGAACAATATTAATGTAAATATGTTAAAGGAAAACAACTGACAATTTAAAACGTTAACCGATCGTAAATTTCAAACGTGTCTGCTTTGATGCATAAAATAGTTTTAATATTACTATTTTAATATTACTGTTTTCGGTCTAAATATTATTGAGGTTATATCGTATTTACAGATCAATATGTCCTATGTATAGACGGGCTCCTGTTAGGAAAGTGAGACGACTATTTTATCAATTTCTTTTTATGGACTAATTTCACGGCCGAAGCTATTATCTATGCGAGTATAGTTTACTAATAATTACAATTGAACTATGAAACATGTATCAGATACTACACATGCTTAATAGTTAATTTAGATAGATATGCACTATCTAAGCGAAGTTAATGAAAATAATACGAACTTAAATGTAGGGTTACATTATATTTCCCATTACCAGGTTAGCAAATACAATTATTAACCAGTTCTCTAATCGACCGTCCAACCCCGATTCCACTCTTTTTATTTCGCCGTCAACCTTTTTTCTTTTTTCTTTATCAGACATTTATTTACCCACATTTAACGGTATATTTAATAAACAACTTCTTTTAATTCACTTCGAGGATATCTTTTAATAAATTACAAACCTAAAACTTGCTATCTAATATTTCGATTTCGTTGGAATAAAATAACACATTTCATAATGTCGGTTAAATTTATGTTGTATTCAGTGTACCGAGTATGAGTTTTCATTATAAGGAGCACAATAGCCAGGGGACAATGGCGCAAAGAAAGCTGAAGTGCACTATTAGGGTTGTTTGCCCAGGGCCCCGACGGTAAACACTCGTAAGGCGGTCAACTTATTTCACGTTGAAAGGACACCCCTCTTAATAACTTATAGAACGGTTGTATGTGTAATTTTTCGCATATTATTTTAGTTATTACAATAGAAGTAGCAAAAGTTCATGCAGGCTGTCGCATGGTAACGGTCACCCATGGACACATGTACAGCCCTTAATAGAATTGAAGGCATCTTTTCCAAAAAACCCCAATCTATTGGGGGAGAGATCGACTTATGTGGATTTTTTATCCACTACAGCCTCCTATCAAAACCTGCAATACTCCATCTGCAACCGTCAGGAGAAATAGAGAGGTTCCGGGATCTTTGGTGAACAGAACGGTAACTCCCTTGTACATCCTTTGTGCTCTTCTCAGGACAAGTAGCCCCCATATTTCGTCTTAATTGGCACAAAAAGCTTAATTTAAAAAGGTATTAAATGACCAGCGTGACGCAGAAATCACCATATCGGTCTGACACGCAGAGAGTTTTGGGATCCATTCCCGGGCGGGCAGACATCTAAATGATCAATTAAGATTTCTCTTCTGGGCCCGGGTGCTTGTATGTTCGACTTGTTTGTGTCCATAACGTTCACTACACACGTAATCCTAGTGTGTGGTTATGAGTGTGGACAGCGTTTTTGTTGATTACAACAAACGGCCGACTCCTCAGAGTCACAAAATTAACGGTCGGAGTCCCCCCTCTAACTAACTCATTAACCATGACGCGTCTCTCGGATTCCCAAGCATAACACTCTACGAGCGTGTGTTGTGCGTTGTCTTCCCTTCCCGACCAAACTTGGAGCTCAGCAGGATGGCACTGACAATACGCTGGTGTACGTGGCACTCCATTAGTGTATGTCTGCCTCACCCACTGCCATAGCACGCCTAGCTTTCGGCCACCCACTGAAGGATTGCACGAGTACGAGGCCAAACTCTCGCATCGATATCCACCAGAATGTTCATGGGCGGAGACGGGCTAAGATCGTCGCCACCTCAAAGGATATTGTATGATATCCTCTCGTAACTCTAGGATTGAAACCCTACTTGAGGTCAATCGTCGATGCACTGCTTTTTCGAGGAATTAATTACAACGCCTCATGTAAGTATCTCTCATCTTACTGAGGTAAAGGTGTGCCTTTTAAACCAGAAAAGAGCAGCATATAATTTTGCAGTAATTAGGTATAAATAGGTTCTGCGATAGTGCCTCTGGAGGGTACTATCACCTCTAAATTATTATTTGATACTTATTGTATCGATTTTTTGTTCTCTCGACAAATGCTCAATCTAGTTAAGTATGTTTGTCTCATTACAGTCGAAACGGGAGACGGCAGTTCTACGTTACTGCTGCAAACAGCAGTACACCTATGTGGCGGCATCGCCGCAATCGGGTTTCAATCAATTGTACAATCCTAAACTTTTACCTTATTTACGCTTGATTAACAGTTGTAAAACAATTGAATTGCCCAAAATAAAGTAGAGCAGTACAATTTATAAATCGTAAAAACTTAAAAGGTTTTATTTTCGTAGACGATATAAAGAGTATCACCATCAGTTTCATTAGGTAGATAGCTATTTCCAGCCATGTTGTAATAATAATTGACATTACTTTATTACAATATAATAATTGAATTGCCCAAAATAAAATAAGGTAGTACGATTTATAGATCGTAAAAACTGTAAAGATTTTTTTATACAAAGGCGAAATAATTAATATCACCATCATTTTCATTAATAGGCAGGTGGATAGCTATTTTAAGCAACGTTGTAATAATAAGGAGCTATCAGGCCCTTGTCTAATTAAACGTCCTACGGTGGTGTCCAACATAACAAGGGTACTTCCAATAACAAATTATTAGCTCAATTAATTTGGCTATTGATATAATTCATTGATAAAAGCTCCGCGATTTACTGACTTATAATTTTAAATCCGTTAAAATAGCATAAAAACATGCCATCAATAAGTTTACGATAAGTATGTTGCAATGCAAATAAAAAATCTGAGAACATTTAAACCGACTAGCCGTGAATTTCAAACGCCCTTAAACGGTCGGAAAGATGAACGCATGACTTAGTAAAAGACTTTCATATAAAATCCTGAAAACTCGCTTAAACTATACTTAATGAGTGCATTATTATCAAAGTCCAAATTATACGGGTTTTATTATATATCTACATTGAAAGGACTGATTAATTTTAGTAATAGATATGATTAAACTGATTACATCAGCGAATTAACCCTGTGCTCAATTTGTATTAGGATGTATCGTAACGCTAATGTAAGATGACACACCTACCTACATCTCTCTATCGGCAATACCATTAAGCAAGTATGGGTCAATTTAGTTATTGGTAACGGGATACTTCAGTACATAGTTAATGCAATATAGGTACCGTTACAAAATTTATTTATTGAACAAGTTTTGTACACAAAACTTATAAAATAGACACAACAAGTGAATGTAGTAAAATTGTAATTTTATTTCGATCAAATTGTAAAAGACAGGTTATTTTACGTCATTTTATTTATTCATAAGATAAGAAAAAAAAAATTGAGTACTTTTATTACTGCTTATGCGTAATTATGTTAATACTTATATACAGAGATGTCAACGTTTTGAGTTGATAGAGTTCAGAGGAATGTGTTACATTCTATAAACATTATTCTTAATAATAGCGAACAAGTCCTGGCTTCTCGGTACTTTTCGCAAATGCAGACATTCATATCTACGAGGCGAATGACAATGCTACATCTAAGAGATATCGTGGAATACTTTAAATAAAATTTACTTTATTGTAGACATTAATATAGATATTTCACTTACTTATTTTATTTATCTTCCAATTTGTCCACTCTTCCAGTATTTAGGTCAACGCAGAATTACATTAAATCAAATAATGTCTGTTCTGTTCTATTAATGAAATATATTGAACAGTTTGTAAATTAAATAAGGAGGGAGAAATTACCAATTATGTGAAATACGTTAAATGTAAGTGAGGTGGTATTAATAATCCTATTGAGACATGCAGAGCGGTGCCTCGAGACGCCCGAAGTCCCAAAGCTCCTGGGGAAGTTTTCCTTGGTAGTTACAAATTTTATGTCAACAAATCATTCTGAACTATACCCTCATTCTGTAGAAGTTTTTAACAAATTGATATGAATATTTTATGCGGGTGCGCTGTCGTGTATCATGAAAATTTGGAGTTTTGTCAGTAGCCCTCGCTCTTGCTTGCTACAGCAGCAAGTTAATATAATGTATACAAAAGTGTTATACTAATTAAACCTAAGGTATCTTGCAGTCACTGATGAATTTTTGTGCACTTATTATCTGATCTTTACAAGGATATACCTGCTGTGATATTTTTTTAAAATGTCATTAACACTTTACTGTCATATTCGTAGGTTTCCACTAATAATGAGAAGGATTAGGTTCACTGACACTACGATTAATCTGTATATTTTTTATTTAGAATCATTTCTTTAGTACAGAAGGACTCATAATTAAGTATGTCCTATTTTTAAATGTCCTGATTTCAAGACAACTGGGTCTTAACAAGGATAAAAATCTATTTAATTTTTATTTCAAAATTTCTTTCAAACCTTGATCAAAATAATTTTGCCATGACTTGTTGTATTCATGACACGGAACAGGTAAAAAATTGAAGGAATTTTACTTAAAGATTGCAATCACGTAAATTAATTAAGAAATCCCAGATTTCATCCTCAAAGTTTCGCAAACAAATTCCGGGTTACGTACAATAAAGTACTAAGAAATATTCCAAAAGCTTCATATTTTTCACTCACACGTTTAACTGTCAGAAGACATCGTCCCACGCTGACAAAATTTTTATTTATTTTCCTGTAAATGTTTATGACGGTTATGTCGTTTTTAATGTGGTTCTCAAATTGTCGACATTCAGTTGGAACAGAAATTCTCGATGGCGACACAAGTACGACACATTTTTATAGTCTAGAAGTAGCAAACAAGCTTCCAGCACACCTGATGGTATATAGTCACTGCTGCCATTGGAGATCTGTGATCAACCCTAAATTAGGAAGAAATCCTGACTGAGTTCGACCTTAGGTGCGTTGCTATTCATGAGGATTCAGTTAAAATGCTTCATATAAGTGTCTCCCTTACCGTGTCATTCAAACCAGAATCCACACACACACTGCTGCCGTAAAAGACAAAGAGATATCACGGTGGTGTCTCCGGAGATGAACTAAGAAGCGTTCTACTACCTTTGTCTTCTACTACATACATATGATATGTAATTTTTTTTTAATGTTTGAAGCATAGCAAAGGATAGTGCAGGCCGCCTGATGTTAAGTTGTCACTGCAGCCCATGGATACCCACATGTAACGTCAAACAAAACCGAAGTTCTATCTGAAGTCATACGTAGATGTGTCACTATTCCTGAGGACTTTGATGGTCGCCTCGCTTTACGTGCGGCCGGCCACCGCACTTCTCCAATCGAAACACAAAATTTGCTTCACGGCGGATTATGAGGGCGGCGATGGTACTTTCCCGGACGAACTATAGTTCTATCACTTGTGAGATGTGTGTATACGATATGCATAGATATGTTTGTATGTATGTATAAGATATGTTTACATATAAGCCTTACAAAATCACTTCTATAGCCCAATTCTGGTTTGAATGTGGTAAAGCATGACGCGTCCGTATTGCTCAGTAACAACGCATCTGCAATTAACTTCAGAAAAAGTGTGGATCACTCGGAATTGTTTATGGTCTACGGTTTAGGGATTGAAGTCTATGGGTTGATTGACTTAATAAGGCGGACTACATATTTATTAGTGATCGAAAGTAGAAATTAATTTATCATTAGCTTTAATGGCGTAGAAAAACATCCTAAGATGCGTAAATATACATGGTTGAGAGTTCTCTATAAAGTTCTCAAAAGTATGAAGTCTACCACACACAAGGCCAGCGTGGTGTACTATGGACTAAAACTTATCATGCTGAGAGGGTATACGTGGGACTGTAATGATCGATGATGATGATAAAGAGAATAAAAAACAAAACACTTTTTATTTCTACACGGTAATATTATCCTTAATTTATTATTATTCTTTTGATATTTATGTATTCTTAGGACGGTGTATTTTAATTTAACCATACAGAATTATTAGGATTATCAACCTCCCCTCGGAAGCAAAACGAGAAAAACACATGGAATTGTGTGTTCACAAAGACACCCTCTCAAATCGACTTTTCATCAAAAATTCCCCTAATGCGATTTTCATCTAAATCGTCTTAGCTGTTATTGGGAAAGCGATTATCTACATTAATACATGAATTGTTCGTTGAGTGGTATATGATCACAGAATTTCAATTCGATGTGAAAATGAAATTTTCGTTGTAATTGAAAATGAATGAAGCCTGAAATCTACGTCTTACATCCTTCATACGGAATGCACACAAATGAATAGTTACATTACCATAAGTGCTTTAATAACCGTCTAACATGATTCCCCTTTCATTTGATATGGAAAATTTCTGTCACAGAGATTCGAGTGGAGGATTCCGTTTCACGAAGTTTGCTTTACCACAACTTTCGATTAGAATATGTACTAAAGTATTAAGAGAATAGAATTTCAGTGAGAAGCTGCTTAGAGGCGGCTCCGATAATACTGAAGATTTCTAATGAATTATTATATAGGCAATTTAGTAAACTTAAGTAGGACTTAACTGTTTAGGAGATTTCAGATTTAAAATGTTGTAAAATGTATCTATTTAAAATATGTTTTTTTATGTTTGAAGAGTAGTAAACGAACGTCCAAGTTACCTGATGTTAAATGGTCACTGCAGCCCATGGACACAAATCAACTAAACTGAAGTTCTATCTGAGATTGTATGTAGATCCGTCACTACCCGTAAGGACTAAGATGGTCGCCTTGCTATAAGTGAGCTGGGCAACCACACCTCTCCAACCGAAACACAATAACTGTTTCACAGCGGATTATGAGAGCGGCGGTGATACACCCTCGGACGAACTATAGTTCTATGACCTGTGTAAATAATACCGCAATTAAATGTGTATAATATCATCTACAACAAACAGAAAGACATATTTCTTTTTTATAAACCAAAAGTATACCAATAGAACTTAATATGGTCTTTAAAACGAATCGTTATGGAAAAATTACTTAAGATATTAAAATATTAATTCAATCCAGAATGAAGAATTGGTATTCGATTGCTTTTCTCGGTATTACTCCAGGATTTTTCCTTCCAGCCTCCCCGCTCGAGTGTTCCGACGTCGCGGGCACAATTTATGCGACCGCACACATTCGTCCAATCTGTCAGTAATCGCCGAAGTTTTAATCAGAATTATCTCTAGCCGCTTTTACGACTACACATAGCTTACTTAATGCTATAGACCCGTCTATTTAAGCCACATTGGTGGTTAGACCCTAGAGAGAGACTGCAAAGGCAAAATGTAGTGACTTTGCTTTGCTTTATTTTAACATAATATAGTAAATAATTTTCTGATGTAAATGTTTTTTTTAAAGCAACTATTGTCAACCCAAGTCAAAACTTTTTTGTTGTTATAAAATAAGATAATTACAAAAAATGAATGAAAACAAAATACTAGATTAGGTTTTTTGTAATAAAAGTAATAAATGCTCATGCAGTCCATTCTATTTTGATAGCATTTGGCCATTGCATCTCATGGACACCAGTCACCAAATACAAATAACATGGGCATGCATCCCGTTACTTAACACACACACTCGCATCAACCCCAATACATGCATTCGATAATATATAACTGTCCCTTACGACATTCCTTAAACCAATTCTGACCCGATAGTAGATTAAGAAAAATATTCTTTTTGACATAGCCCTACTATACAAAATAAATGCATTTTATTTAATTCCAGCACAAATCAGTGCTATTTTGCTAAATACAGATGACAGAACAGACAGAATGAATGCCTTCTGTTTGGGGTTAATAGATGTCTATGGACTGGTAATGACTTCTTACTTACCATCAAGCCATCCATCACGTTTGTTTCCTATTTTTACACTATAAAAAACTTATCAAAAGGAATTTATTGGATAAACAATAATTTAATTAACACGAGTTCTAGTTTCTGCGCTCCGTAAAATTAGTTGTTCGCACTCACGAAGTACGTGAAACAAAGTTTTAAATCGTGCAGTCCGCCGCAAACCGTTCGACCACTATTTGAATATTCATGAGTATTAAAGCAAATTCGATTGGCAAAGGGTAAGCAGCGATTCCACGTGTATAATTGTGAATCAAACGCGGCCCGTCTTAATTCAATTAAGTAATCTTAACTCACGTATTCAGTGTCCATATCGTATATTATCCGCGTTGAAAGATGAAATTGTCAGATGATTTTCACATGTTTTAAAGCACATATTTATCTATATGAAAATCTTGGTCCCTTCATTATTTATATATTTTGTAACGAGGATATATGATATTTAATGAATTGTTTTGGAATAATTGACTAAGGGCTAATGAATACTGCTACCTTCCCTATCTTGATCATGCATACATATATTATCGCTACAATTCTTCCTCTTCCTCTTCATCCTTCCTGAAATACTTATAGTGATTCTCGCTATAAGTGTTCCAGGAAGATATCGTAACGTGTGGAAATATAAATAAGTCCCCAACTGATACGTTATAATTTTTGAACCCGCCTTAAGTCTGAGCCCGCCTGAAACGCAGAAACGGTTAAAAATCTATAGAAACCAAAGCAATGTATGGATGATCGTCAAAAAATCGGCCACCGAAATTGAATACCCAGCTCCCAGCATCATTTGTTATATTAAATTAAAGACCGTGAAACACCGAAACAGATTTGATCGTTAAAATAACTGAGAGTTGTAGAAAAACGAATAGGAAAGTTTTAACGAAATCTGTTGTTTTAAATTTCCTATAACTTCCATACTGTTATTTCACGATGAAAAAATAGTTAGTAAACTATACATTTAAGCTAAAAATATGTACCTATACAATATCACATCAATAGCTTTACGCAGATAGATGTTTCAAGCTTTTGAAATTAGGCCCTCATTTTGTTCGATATTCTTTCATGAAACTTTTTTGTTATTCTAAGGTATAATAGAGTAATTTTCTGCTCCATCAAGTACTATATTAAAAGCAATACTAATATGAATTGAGAACCTGGTCAGCTGGGAATAGCTATTATTACTTCTTATGCTATGACAAAATTACTATGGCTACCTCATATGAATTATTTTGTCGCTTTGAAGTAAATATAGACACAACTAATTGAAAATAAATTTCTACAATATACGCTGATATTGTGCAATATCAGAGCAAGAGCAATATAATGTGGTTATCAGTAGGTATTGTTTTATTGATTTTATACCCCTCATAATCTGTCGTAAAGCATTCTTGTATTTAGGTTGGAAAGGTGCGGTTGCTGGGTTCAATTACACAGAGGCAACCATCTCAATCCTCGGGAGTTAACCTTAGATAGAACTTTAGTCCTATTTAAGCTTAGATGTGGCTGGTCATGTGCTGCAGTGACCACTTAATATTAGGTGACCTGCACGCTCGTTGTCTACTCTTCAAACATTAAAAAAATAACCAGCACTTACATTTTGACAGTTAAGGTATGATCATGGAACATCAAAGCAGAATAGAATATAGAAAAACATTAATAGGCGTTTTATTAACTAGCATACGAGTAACTGAGCCTCCTGTCTGGAATGGAAGGAGACTCCTACCTGAGGTCGAGATAAATGCGTTGCTGACCCTGAGGTCTAATGCCTTATATGACTCATGAATTCCTGGTTAAGGCAAATCAGAACACAGACTATGACGGTGAACCATGTACTACAGAGTTCTATTAAACTGGCATCAATCATCAATCAAACACGTCAATCGTGTCAAAATACACGTAAACGTATCATTAAATATGATAGCTAAATCATTTCAGACACCTTTTCCAACAATGTACTTTGGAATTTATTCATAAACGCCTAACATAACACCTGGTTCCATTGTCGTGATTCATAAAATCATAGTAGCCGTGTAGGTTGAAGGATCGGGGTGACAAAAAAAATTAAATTTTCCTTTGAATATGGGTTTATTCATGAGATGTAACAAGCCGTCACGCCGGATGGCGCACAGGAAACGAACCCCTGATCACAGACCCAGTTTTAAATAATGTAAACACGGTAACATGGTACTTGTTCGTAATTTGTGTGGATTGAATGTACTGGTACAGTACAGACTGAAGCGTAACTTCATTAATGTTACTGAAAAATAACGTGTACAAAATACGCAATTGGGGCCATGGACACACAAAATAAAATAAAAAATGAAATGTTATGTAAAAAATATTTAAAAATTTAATTTTTTACTTGTGTTAATTAAGTTTTTAACTATCTCCTAAATATTGCATGGTTTTAATTAGGAGTTTTATTAATAAAAAAAAGTCTGTAAACCAGTAAAATACGAATTAAAAGTTTCAGCATTTCAAAGTGCTCTATTAGAGCAATTTTTTACTCCTCAAACTCTTGCATATGACGTCGGTTATTAAGTGGCACAATTTTTCAAAATTGACTCTCTTTTTTGTCCATATCCTGAAAAATGGGTTTCGCTAACGGCATTATAGCTTAAGGATGGCAAAATAGGCTTCTGCACGGAATCCTAAAACCTATATCTTTAATTAATGTCCTCTTCATCTTCTGGATGATTTTCTGAAAACCGTAAACACTTTTCGCTCTCTCCTACCTTTGTGTGTTATATTTTTTAATAATTCAATTTACGAACTCTTCGCAACATATTAATATTTAATTTTGTTCTGTCTACTTTATTACAGCCCAATAAATTGTGTGGGTTGAGAAAATAATTGACAATTTTCCTGTTGTTCGTTTATCGTAAGATGAAACAAGCCTCTAATTTAAAGTTATTGAGGAGTACAGTAATAGATTTCAACTTCTTTTCACTACAAATATGACATGTCGATAGATTGAAATTTTATTTTTGATAATAAATGTTGTTCACCTAATAATAATACATATTTTCTGCATTACATTTTCTTCGAGCAAAACCGTGCAGTACTATAGCTTGTACGTGACGAGCCACAGCGATTTTGACCTGTTTCTACCCGACTGCGACAGGGGAAGGGGAGTATATATACACATACATATTTCTATT
>DWKL01001371.1:0-14820 GCA_018249415.1 Phareas burnsi | reverse complement strand
ATTCCAACTTCATGTATTGTTCATTTTCGTCTAAAGGTCAATTATTCAGTTAAGCTTTGTTTGAATGCATTAAAAAAATATAGTATTAATTACGCTAAAGAAATATATGCACTTTATTTTTGTTTTCATTTGAACATTTGCAATTTTATATGTTTATTCGTTTTCTAACTGATTAAAAAAAATTTTCCTTTCGACCACTAATTACTTTGGTTACTCAAAATTTTTAAATAATTAATTTAGTGTTAAATTTATTATCCTCTGCACAATATTAGATTATGGGTTAAACGGAATGTTAATTATCATTTATAATTAATCACAATATATAAACAACTAAATAAAGCAGATGTGAGGATGACCGTCTGAAAATCACAATCGCGCAATATATAGTTACAGGTCACAAAAAAAATCTCAATCGTTAGAACTCCCTTCTAATCTACAAATACTTATTTAAAATCGGATAAACATGTGGGAAATAATGCAGTAAATTCATATATGATAAACTTGCTTTTAGTGAAACAACTTCTTAACAGTACCTAACTTAGTGATAAATGAATGATTTGTAAACATGTCTACCTTCTCTGGGTGCTCGACCATTAGTTGAGCTTTACTATAGTTCACTACATAACATAATTCATAACAATGAGCATAGCTTCTGGAAATCATAGGATTATTACGCTATAGTGGCAACGCCCGCGTCGCTCCAACCCTAAGGAAGGAATGGTATTAAGAAGTGACCGCGGCTAGGCAAAAGGAGCACAGGCACCCTAGCCAAGAGGCAAATGCTTCCAAGTGTTTTATATATATCTTTAGTTAGAAGAATAGCAAACGAGGTTAACTGATATTAAATGGTCACTGCAGCCCATCGACACCCGCATCTAATCTCAAACAGGACTGAAGCCCTATGAGTTTGTACTTAAGTCACTACTCCCGAGGACTGAGATGGTCGCCTTATTTGTAAGCGTTCCCGGCAACCGCATCTCTATGACCGAATCACATGAATTGCTTCTCGATGGGTTATGAGAGCGGCGGCCCACCCGGCCGATTTATAATTCTCCTATCTGTCTAGTTCTAAGCATAAGAAAATACGTACTTTAACTTTAATGTAGGTTGTATGAATGTTTATGTTGTAGTAAACTCATTTACGTTCGTCCTCGACGGCACTACCGTCGCCTATTTCTGCTTTACAGCAGTGTAACACTTGTTCTGGTTGGAAAGGTGTTGTAAGGCAGACTTACTATTTCGATGTGTTACATTTTAGTCCCCAGGAGTAACACCGCAAGTGTGAGCGACTTTAAGCAGGACTCCTGTTTTATGTGAAGCTGGTAACAGATGTACATTGGCTGCATCCGCGTTTGCGACTCTCGTTATTAAATACATACTATTCGGCCAATCAAACTATCGTACGAGAACCGACCCTTACACATGCGGGTTAATTTATTTATAATTTTAGGTGAACAGATGAAGTTTGTTAGAGGCCTCGTGTAACGGATGAAACATATATTCTTGTGCGCTTCAATAAAAAAATCTTAATAGGAAGTGGACATTGAAATCTCTTATAATATTATTATATTCGAAAAGTTTCTTTAACAAGCTTAACGCGATATGATATTAACGACATAGACATAACACTAAGCAACAAGTATTCAATATTAACGTTAACGCGTGTCTATGTGTCATGTGTGTTTTAATAATAAATTTAATTCGATATACATATATAATATGATAATACTAATGTTTTATATCTATATTACCCTAAATATTATAAAAGCTTGTTTTTTGGGATTCTCTTAACTAGATAATATTGTCGGGTCACTATATAGCAGTGGGAAATATAAATTTCACGTGTATTCAGTTATATTATGCATCTAGACGATGCAAATCATTCCCGAGAATGACGATTTTTACTCGATTATTTTAGGGTTAATCCACACTGTTGGTCTCACTCCCGTAAAATCTTGTCTTCGTCATTTATAAATATATGCAGTCATAGTCTTAAACTTTTCTTGATATTAGAGTTATGCGGGACGAGAAAATGCGTGAGTGGACTAACATTGCGTGAGTGGGAATAGACCCTTATAAATTAATCTTTGCTCTGGAGCAAAGATGAATTAATTTATTTAATAATTTGCCTATTCTTAAGAATCCCAACAGGTTATTAGAATTAAGTACCATCATAGAATCATTATTTTAATTGATGACATTATGAATATTCTGTAAAACTGAATGTTTATAATAAGAAGTAAATTTACTTCATAGTGAAGACTGGAACTGTGACAGATGATTACCCGACTGGAAATTAGAACTTTGACGACATAATAGACTTTTAAAGGATTTTTGAGTCTGTTATTTAAACTTTGACCACGTCCTTGACTATAACTATGTCGTGTAAATGTTTTTATCATTTAAAGATGTTTCGACATGTGCAAGTACTATCAGTTCGAGTTTTCTAATGGCCGATGTGTATTGTTTAAAGGAAAATATTTTTTATTTGAATGAAACCGAGATGCTAAGATGGTACTCTTAAGAACCCTCATAGCTATATATACGTAGATAATTAAATAACATACGATATTCATAACAGTTATATTATCAATGTACATAGATATAATTTATAGGCCTTACCCAACTATAACGCCAATAAACATCAATAAATAAATAGATATTCTTAAACCTTTTGCTGTAGGCAGCAGGTGGATAGGCATTTCTTAGTGGATCTGCACATGTAGAGTATGTCGGAGATGATGGGAATGTAGAGTTTGCCCTGGAAATGGACCGCGAGAGGGTGCAGTGGCCAGATGTTGCAACACGCGGGTCAGGCGGGCTCGCGGCGCACGTTCAGGATCGCCGAACGGCATAGCGGACACTCCTTCAGCTGTGACGTGCACAGCGAACAGAAACCTCTGGAATAATAGAGTGATTACAATAAGACTTTAACGTTCATTATACTGTCGCCCTTAAACTAAAATGCAATGCAAACAAAATACATGCCGTTATTCAAGAGCTAGCCGATTTTAACATTATGAGGTTTTCAGTCATTAAAATACGAATTAAAGGTTTTACTTCAGGTACGTTTTCACTAGGAAAGTGCTCTACTAATTACTAAGTGCTCTACTAATTTTGATACCTCAAACTCTTGCATACGATGTCTAATTAATTGGCAATGTATATATAGTATTAAGCCAATTACGTCTATGAAGACTTAGCATTGTCTGTAATATTTTAAGTCAAGTGTATGTATGGTAATATTATCTCACCGGTGTCCACAAGGCTCGAGTATGCAGCAACCGGTATCATCAAAGCACAGCGTGCAGGAGTCTTCTCTGAAGCTAGCGTGCCTTAGTTGTTCCAGGTAGATTCTTCTAGGCACTACCTGAAAGAATTAAATACGTGATTTGAAATTTAGATTTCGAATATATTTTATTTTAAATATGAGGTACTTTTAATACACATATTGCTAAATGTATAGTGTATGCAATGACTTTTTAATAAGTCAATACAAATCAATGATTATCATCCGAATTTGTTTAATTTGTTATTGATTTATTCTTGCTTTTAATGCACTGTTGAGACAGAACAGAACGACAAATATATAGTTAAAAAAAAAACTGAAGAAACACGCTGTCGTAGCGATATGAACTAAAAAAAATAAAAATATGTATTTCTTTGTATATATAGATTGTGATCAAAAGAGAGAGAATATCCTATAATTGAATATCTTAATTTTTTTAATATATTTAAAATAAGAATAAAGTAATTGACGGAAAAGTACACCTTAACATACAAAAGCTTTCGACAAATGCTCTCAAGTGTGGGGTGCTTGGCGTCAGTTGTATGAACTATAATGTATTTTAAACTATACTTTACTTATTATTTTTCAGTCTTAAAATTAAATTTAAGTTAAATGGTATGGGGACACTTCAAACTTCAGCATTTTATTTGTGAGAAAAACATATCTTAATTATGAAATTATTGTATTACTAGTACTGCATTTTTTCTCAATATGTATGCAACATTTTTAACGATTCGGACATGTTGAAGTTAATGAAAATGTAATTCAAGGATTCCATTACATATGTACATACATACAAGTCAAGCTAATATAAAGCGTGTAAACAAACTTATTACGTGAGCAATTCAAATTCAATGTGCGGATTGAACCATTTTGTATACAATCACAAAAGGCTGTGCGGCTACATATGCAAAGGAATTAAATGATCTGCACCTTTTTTTGTTCATCAGTGAGCTCCCCAAATTCGTTGAAGCTCTGGAAATTCCTCTTGGGAGGATACTTGAAAGGCACGTTGCCGAAGTTGAATCTGCATTGTTGGAACGCCATGAAGCTGGCTGCCGCGAAAAAACCGTGTCTGTGGAAGAGATGACAGATTAATTATCTAACGTTTAGTTAAAAACAATAATACCATTATTTTATAAATTAGAAAGTATCTTTGTCTTTTCCTTTTTCAAACCACTGAAACAATTTCGATAGAATATGGTAAGGAGATGGCTTGCGTTCTGAGAAACCCATTTTGTTTCAAAACGTTAATTTGTATTTAATTAAGCTCATAAAGATGGTACCTAGGAATGTGGACTCATAGTCTGGTTACTCATAATATAATAGTATTTAGAAGTGTGAGTCATATCATGAGTGTTATTGAATATTACCTTTTGTTAATATTAAATCAGACAAAGTCACGGGAATAGCTATACAACAACACAGATGCATCCTATTGAGTTGTAATAAAATACAAGTCTCTTCGTTATAGGCGATCTGAAGGATACTTTGCCTTGCATCTCCTGTGCTGAGTGAAACAAACATAGTGGCCAATTTATCTATTTCACTTAGAATCCTCTAATACTGTTTCACTTCATCATCATTACCAACCCATCACTGTCTGGACTAGGCACTAGTTGATGATAAAGGTTTACTCTAAAATAACAAAGAAATATATCTATAAGCAAGTGTTGACTTGACTGAATGAGAATAAATGTTTTATCTTCCACTTAAGTGGGGAAGCGGAAGATAAGACATTTTTATTTATTTATTATCATGATCAATTGAAGGTAAGTATTCCAACATATGATGATCTAATTATACTTATTATAGGTACTGTTGAAACGTACTGACAACTGAAGTATGTAATTGTATTTTATTTTTTATGTTTCAAGAGTAGTAATTGAGCATACAGGCCACCTAATAAATGGTTCTAGCAGCCCATGGACTCCTGCATCTCACCTTAAACTGGACTGAAACTTTGTCAGAGGTCGTACCTAGATGCGTCACTACTTCTGACGACTAAGATGGTCGCCTCGCTGTAAGTATACCCGACAACCACACTTCCCCAACACAAGAATTGCTTTACGGCGGATTGTAAGAGCGACGATGGTACCTCCTCAGTCAAACTATAGTTCTACCACCAATCAAATTCCTCATTTATTTTAATAAGCTTTTGGAGATCTACAGTAGGTTACTGAATGCCTACTTAAATATAAACTTAAGGTAGATCCACTTACTTAATAGTATTAAATATCTCCCAGCAGGTATGAATCCGATTTCCATTCTGATAGAAGATGGCTTCTCGTTTGTCTATGTCTATGAGGCAGCCAAGCACGTCGCCTTGCTTCCAAGCGGCCACGACGTTAGATTTGGTGGGCTTTGCCTTGTACCATATGAGTCGCCGACATCCGTCATACGAGACCGAGTACAAGTCGTCCCCGATACCATAGCCCTCCTGCGAAGATCCATGTAATTAACAAACGGTTTCTATACTCATAGCCTACCATTAGGAACACTCCAATCACAAGCACTCACATACTTAAGAGCCATAATACATGTTTTTTCACACGAGAAAAGTACCTAACGAGCGTACAAGCTACCTGATGTTAAGTGGTCACAGCAGCCCATGAACACCCACATTTTATGTCAAACAGGACAGAAGTCCTATCTTAGGTCGTACATAGATGCGTTACTACTCCTGAGGACTATGATGGTCGTCTCGCTGTAAGTGTACCCGGCAACCACGCCTCTCCAAACAAAACCCAAGAACTGCTTTACGGCGGATTGTGAAGTCGGCGCTGGTACTTCCCCGGATGAACTATAGTTCTACCACCTCTTAAAAACTAAACTACTACTATACTAAAAGCATTGTAGATTAAATTGAATTGTTTGTTTATATTTTAGTACTTATTTATGTTTTATATTATAGTGGTTTTGTATATTTTTTACATAAATATTTAGTATTAGATTCGTTTCATTTATTATTAGGTCAATACGTCATCATCATCATCAACCCATCAACTTCCCACTGCTGGGCACGGGTCTCCTCTCACAATGAGAAGGGTCCGGCCCATAGTCCACCAGTCTGGCCAAATGCGGATTGGTAGACTTCACATACCTTTCAAGAACTTTTAGGTATGCATGTTTCCTTCACCGTTTAAGCAAGTGATAATTAATTTCTAATACACTTCGATTTAGATAAATCAGAGGTGCGTGCAGGATTCGAACCCCGGACACCCAGTGTGAGAGATCTGAATCATAACCACTAGGCTATCACTGCTGGCTTACTTCATAAGTATAAGTCTAAGTAAGACTACATTATATGACTCACGTGATTCAAAAAGTGACTGTTCTTAGTCGCCCATCCAATTTGCATGACCCCCGGGGTTATTATCTCCGCCTCGTAGTACCAAGCTCCCTCGTCCACTTGGAAAGTGCATCGCACACTCTCGAAAGAATATGAATCGCAGCGTGCCTCCAGTCCGTCGCAGGATATCTTGAGATATTCACTCACATCCTTGTTGTTGAGTATAACGTTTATGTTCGACATGTCCACCTCTTCATATGCAAGCTTTCTGCCTTCGACGATAACTGAAAACGAGTGAAATTTAATAGAATTTATTATTTATTGAACAATCTCACTGCTCTTTATGACTAAAACGCAATATTATTCTTCATGCAAAGCCACTGTGGACTTATTTTTTGTAAGAGACTTTTATTAAAGTTTTATTCATACTATTTATATCTATCTTTTTCTTGCACATATACGACGAATAACACAAACAGTTAATAGGCGTTCCCGTTAACCTGTCGTCCCTTTTTAGTCAAACATCAAATGTCTTAAATTTTGAGGTATTTACGTCATCGAGGTATAGATGTCAGACACACAAATAACTGAGAAAATGCACTGGACGCGTTATGAAACATTTAGGTAAGATATGTGATTGCTAACGAGACGTTTATAACACTTGCTCATTGCACTTTTTCTTGTATATTTTATGTGATGATGGCGTGTCTGTCGTATTTGGCAATATTGTAAGGATTATGGCGAACATAACAAAACAGTTATAAGAATAAGCAATGAAGCGCCACTACAATAGTTATTGGGAGTACTCACAAACATTGTCCAGCGCCCACTTTGCGCAGAAGCCGACCTGCCGCCACCAGTAGTTGTCGCTGTCCGCCATTTTTTCCAACTCCAGTAGCGGGTTGCTATCCGACATGTCCAAGCGGCTCTTTATCTCCAGCTTATTTTCCGTTGTGTGCGCAAATTTCTCTAACGCGATCAGCGCGAATAGCACTATGCGCGGTTCCACTCGTCTTTCCTGTAAATGTCATTTACACTTCAACACCTGGGTACAACTTAGAAATCTTTAGTAATGTATGATTTTGATTATGTATAATGTTAAACAGTGAAACTTAGGTACAACTTAGAAATCTTTAATTATAAATAATAGATCTCTGTGTAGTTTTGACTATGTATAATATTAAACAGTGAAACCTGGGTACAACTTAGAAATGTTTAGTGATTACTGTGTAGTTTTGAGTATGTATAATGTTAAACAGTGAAATACTTAATATGATGATGAAATAAAATGCGTGTGTGGGTGCCGAGGACAGATGCAAGACGTACAGTCACACCCAGACACAGAACAGAAATCAAAATTAATCATTTAGACTGAGACGGCCTGGCCGGGAATTGATCCCGGAACCCTCAGCGTGTCAGACCAGTATGGTTAGCATAATACCGTGCGAGTCATCCAAGTTAAAGCAGTGGAATAGTGGCGATGACGATAATGATGATGATATGAAATTAAGGCAAACTGTGGTGTTGTACTAACCAGGAATGCGTAGAGATAGTTAAGGATGTGTCCGGTGAGGATGGCGATACTGTTGGGGCCGGCGAGCTTCTCAGCCATGCAGCCGAGCACCACACAGATGTTGCGTTCCACTCTCACGTTCATCTCGCCCATACTGGCACGTTCCAGTGACACTTTGAATATTTTGTGCATTAGCTGTTAAAACAGATATACATGTATTTTAAATGAGTTAAGTTCAATTCTAACGATCAAAGCTTATGGTAGCTATTAAATATGATATGAAATAATAAAATAGATGTTTCCACATTCATAGCTCCTACACACTAGGATTCGGTGTTGTAGGTGTCATGAATACGATTAAGGATAGGTACTCAAAGCTTTATGACTTACATATCTACTTATTATTCCTTAAGTGTAGGAAATGATCTTCAATGACTAGTTTTAGTTGCAACAACAATAATTGACATGAGAAGAATTTCAGATTTTTTCACGTTAATTCTATACAATAAGACTTGTCAAGACTAATATGTTTATCATTTAGAATCACTCCTTCTGTTGTTGTGGATATCATAGTAGGCGAGGGATTGAATACAGTAGATGGGCAGTGTCTTCCTGGAAACTTATTAATCTATTGTGGTTACCAATACACACAGCTAAGCGTGCAGACTCAGCAAAGCTTCCCCTATCAGGGTCTAGGGGAGGCCGCAGTTCATTTAGAAGTGATGGTTATAACAGATAATCTCATCAACAATAGGTTAAAACATCTATCTTATCCATCAAAGAAAAGGAATTTTCATTTTTCGTAAATAATGCTGTCCTTATTATTATATCTCCTTTTCAACATCACATAACATTAAAATTATTTATATTGATACAAAAATATTGCAAAGATTGATCAACGAATTGATCCGTTTTCCTTTCAAAAACCATTTAAAATGGTAGAATAACCTATTATTGTGATTTTTAAGTTATGTTTTTATTACTTTATTATTATCTTTTATCCAATGCAAGCGACAAAATACTATACAGCTCATCTGATAAACAGTCAGCCCTCCCACGGTCTTATATAACCAACTCTGTATAAACGTCCTGGTAGGACCCCTGTCCTATCTGAAGTTGATCACACGTCATGTGTTTTTTATGTATGATGAGTAATAAACGAGCGTGCAGGCCACCTGATGTTAAGTGATCACTGCAGCCCATGGACACTCGCATGCCACCTCAAACAGGACTGAAGCTCTGTCTAAGGTTGTGTGTAGGCGCGTCACCATTCCTCAGATTGTCGTTACGCTGTATGTATATCCGACAACCACACCTCTCCAACCAAGACAAACATTGCTTTACGGCGAATTGTGAGGGCGGCGGTACCTTCCCGGTCGAACTGTAGTTCTGCTACCTATCAAAATTTGTGTTGTAACTCAGGACGAATAAGATGGCATATTTCGAAAACGAAATTCGTATCACTATACCCTTTAAACCTGAACACAACAGCGATGCTGTAAGGCGTAATAGAGTGACGGTGGTGGCCTACGCGAACGTGAAAGAAGCTTATTTTTTTAATTATTTCATTACCCGGACCAAAGATGCTATAAGCATATTTCATCTAATTACAACGAAATACTTGTATTATGTGCAAATTAGTTAACTCAATAACAATTTTCGTCTTATTTACCTCATATTCTACCTTAACCTTATATGGTTAACGGTCAATGACCACTAAATACATTTTTAATATATTCTTCTGTTTCTGTTCTATTTGGTGATGATTACTGGTGTCCACAGACGACATAGATTATTTACCAACAGGTGGTAGTTTGCCACTTCTAGATATAAAAAGATACAACATATGTGTAACATCTTCTGTTAATTTGAACAAAAGCCTGCCGCAACACAGGTAAAAAATTAATTTTATTACTACTGATTAATTAAAACTTTGTTTCATTAAGTAGAGCGTTGTAAAAGAATTTTAAAAAATGTAGATTTTAATTAAATGTAGTCTACATTTACACAACAGGAATACGGCAATATTTTAAGTTTTTAATGTTCATATACTATGCGCTACAAATACTCTATTGTTAGTAACTGGTAACTCTATCCTTAGTAACTGAAAAAGCATTGCTCTAAGCGAATTATGGTTCATATGATATATTTACCATATGAATTATAATTCACTGTTTTTGTAATAGTTCTCTTTTTTTCCTCCTCATAATAATTTCTCAGTTTAGAACAAATTTGCAACATTGCGCTTTGCTTGCAAATGTTTGCAATAAACTATTTAGGGGTAATTAAGTATAATTAGTGTATTAAGTATAAAAAAAATAATAAAGATGATGATAGAGAAACCGGATTCTCCCAATGTTATTCCATTGGGGTGTCTGAGGAAATAAGTTAAATTAGAAACGAATTAAATATTTCAAATATTCATACAACACATACCCTTAGTACTAAATCCTTGGACGGTAAGGGGCAGTCATCTAATAGAATAGTGATGGCGGACGGGCCAAACGGGTCCTCCAGTGGGACCACGTTCACCATGGACGTTACCACTTGGATCCAACCCTCTTCTGATTCGGCTATGACATGGAGCTTCACCAGGCAAACAGGAGATTCCTCTTCACTGAAACAAAATGCTTATTGCAATGAAGCTATGTGGTTATATCACATAAACATTAAACGAGACAAACTAAATTAGGAACAAAAAAACTTAACTAATTAAGTCGCATGAGCAGCGCCGAAAAAAACATTAAATACGTAATATTATATTTTGATTTTTTTAAATCTTAATGCGCCCAGCGTCGTTCGCGCTATCAAGACGACACCTTATATATTAATATCCATTAAGTTATTTAAACCGCAGCTTCCATCAAAATGATAGACATCCACGCCCGTCACAGTTATGTAAAAATGTAATCAACAACTCACTTTACATATTTAATTCATGTTATATTATAAACATCTGCAATGCAGCATATACTTTATAAAATAGTTATGTATTACGCTGTTTTGTTTTGCAATATACTCATGCAATTTAATACATATATGCAACTAATAAACTCATAATTGTTTGATGCTGATATAAATCATATAATGGTTCAGGTTCATGTGTCACATATAGTTTTAATATTAACCT
This sequence comes from Phareas burnsi, assembly GCA_018249415.1. Taxonomy (NCBI): domain Eukaryota; kingdom Metazoa; phylum Arthropoda; class Insecta; order Lepidoptera; family Hesperiidae; genus Phareas; species Phareas burnsi. The sequence continues at coordinate 3,596 of DWKL01001371.1, read as the reverse complement.
TTATATGGTAGTATATTTTTTTTAGCATAGAAGTAACAAACCAGCATGCAGTACACTTTGTGATAAATGGTCATTGCCGCCCTTGGACATCTGCTACACATATTACTTATGGGAATGTGAGCTTATCTGATGTGAATCACTGATGCATTGCTACCCTTGAGCACTAAGTTAATACGCCTTGTGTGTACTGTGCATTTATATCATAATTCAAACCAGAACACAGTTGCATTTAACACTCCTATTATAAGACAGATGGAGTTGTGGTGTACAGGTGTAGCAGTGCCACCTCAGGAGTCTAACCCCGAAGCATTCTGCCACCTTTTTTATATAACATTAACAGTAAGAATTGCAATAATCACAGCAATGAAGAAAAATGCAAACATGGTTTAATCAATTTAACAAAATAATAATATGTTCATATATATATTTCAGCACTTAGCATCAGCTGTTGTTGTCTGTATAATTCTTATGATCTTTTGGCATCTGAATTCACTGGGAATCTTCGCTGGCTTAATGGTAAACAGAAATTATTTACTGTTACACAATCTAATATGTGGTTAATTGACTTGCAAATATTATGTAATAATAAATGTTTCGCAGTGCATACTTTTTTTAAAAGAAACCAGCGTTTTTTTATTCTTTGAATGTCAGCCTTTGCTATAACATACACTTTTTTTATTGTCAAACAATAGCATCAGTTAAAGTAATTGGTATCAGTGGATTTGAAATTTTTTCAACAGTTCTATTTATAATCGAAGATCACAAAAAAATATGATTTAACAATCAATTGTCATTATGTATTATTTTCATAATTATAAAATTATGATGATAAACTGAAAAAAATACAATAAAGGCATTTTCCCACAGGAAAATTCCAAAGAATATCTTATTTCAGACATCTTATTCAAATTTCTAATTCGTTAATTTTTATTATTGTTAAAAAATACTTGTAATGTTTTGTTAAAATTACTATTAATCTATTTCCATTATAAAGGTATTTTTTAAACACAGTAGCCCGAATGTTCCCAGTACATATTCCTATTGGGGATTAATAAAGATAGGATAAATGGTGATAAATTTTCATCGCTACAGTATGAATACAATACTACCCATTCAAATACCACTCGCCCTCAACTATTTATTTTTACGATAAAATCAATGGTGAGCTACTTATTTCGCAAGGCGTTGATATCGTGAATAATTATATATTGCATACAAATAATCTTATTTTTTAAGCATAACACTTAAACATAAATGTTAAACTATTACAATATTTTTTTTATTGAATGATGGAACAAAGCTTATAACAGCAATTAAAGCATTCTTCAGTGTATTAAAGATAATTTACATAATATATAATTATGTAATTAGAATTGGTCTTGTCATAGTTGCAATTTTTCTGTGTTTGTAGCAAAGCAACCTATTAACAGACTTCATAAAAAATAATATTTGGATGTCGCAGAAGCATTGTATTTTTAGTAGTCAAATTTTTATTCAAAATATTTTATTAATAGAATTCTTTTTGATTGTCAACAAACTACCAACATTTCACAGTGTGTACTTTATGGAGAAAAAGGGACAAAGACACTCCATTACATACATGTCTTTCAAAAAATAGAAGACAATTACAAATTAATAAGTTAAATGAATGGAGCAAGTCTAGATGGAGCCAATTTAGATCACACAATATACAATGATATGAATTCGTTTAAGTTATCATTTATCGTATAATATGCTTTTTTACATCCCCTTTCTATAATAACTAATTTTAACACTTTTCAGAGATTTGTGATGTGGTCTGGTATTTTATTGTAGTATCAAATACAGTTCCACAGGAAGATATAGACAACAAGGAAATATAGGTAGAGCCAATTTATTCTTATTTCCTGTATTTAAATTATATTTCAATAAAATTAATAAAAAATGTATCATAAATGACTACAATTATCTTGTTAAAATAAACTTTTAAATAAGGAAATATAAAAGGTGACACCAAGGATTAAAAAAAGTGAAAAATATAATACATACTTGTCAACAAATGTGGATATGAGGGTTAGCATCTCAATGATGAGCCGATCAACAATAACTGATTCCACCATCTTGGGCATGCGTACACGAGGCTCCACTCCTTGCTGAGACCGTGGCGAGGGCCTAGCTGGCGCGTATACCTCTGTGTCGTTTGGTGCCATGTCTTTGCAGCAACAATGACCCATTACCTAAAATTTTAAAATCATATTAAAAATTAATTACCAGCTGGTAGCACTATAGTCCGGCCAGGGGTGTACCACTTCCATCTGCCATTAAACAATTCTTATGTTGTGGCTGAAGAGGAGTGGTTGCTCAGTACATTTACAAGCAAGGCAACCATCTCAGTCCTCAGGAGTAGTGACACATTATGTACATTTTCCAATATGACTTTAGTCCCATTTGTGTTTAAATGTGGATGTTCATGGGCTGCAATGACCTCTTAACATCAGATGACCTCAATTTGAATTGCCAATTGCTTGCTACTCTAATAAAATAGAAAAAAAAGTTGTCTTGGCTGGCTGCGTCCTGCTATCATCCTCATTTATCCTTATTTAATTTATGTTCTAAATAATTTGTGATTTATCATAGCCCCTTCTTCTTTATAGTCATTTTTGAGCAAATGTCATGTTAAACTAAATTAAGCCATTTTGATGATTGGCCCATATGGACTATTAATTACATGGAAGCTTTTAACCAGCTATTGATTTGGTATATTGGGAATAAAAATTTATTTAACACTGACAAACAGTAATTTAATTTAATTGTATTTATAAAGTATTTCCTAAAATGTTTGAGCTCATTATATACAGTAAATTATATTTGAGTTTGTGACAATCAATTGATTCAAATAGGTTTTCATTTTATGCATGATCAAAATGTATTGCGGGCAGCAATACATTTTGGGTTCCTGCATGTAACTTTTCAATCATTAATGTCACTCATGTTGTATTATAACATTAATGTAAATAATATTATATACATATATATAGAATTGGAATAAACAATTGTGTAAAATAATTAAACTTTTGAATTGGAATAAATCATAACTAAATGAATGCATCCACAATGCACCCATGATCACAGTATGTATAAAAATATATTTATTCTCAATTGGTAGATAGCAATCTACAAATCAATTTCTAAATCAGATGTGATCAAGTGCTTCCAGTAGTCATAATATTTATGCGAAACTATTAAATTTAGAGTACATGTGTGTAAACTATTGTACCATCTGGAATGGCAAGAATTAGTGGAAGCATGAGGCCAGTAGTTTTATTACTGATGGATAAAAGTCCAACAATTTTGTTTGCAAGTTTGTGTGCGATGCTATTTATGTGATGCATGGAAAATTCCTTAGAATCATTAAACATACTGATACATAGATACAGATTTATGTTATAAAACAACAAGTTGAATGAGCACATTAAATACGTTTCTTTTCTATTAAAACGCATATTCGTTCAAATAATATTCTGGAGTTAAATTTAACGCATTATGTATTTATTAAACCTTTACTCGAAAACTCAAATATAAATATATGGATACATTTTGGGCTATTAAAAATTACT